>SNQJ01S0078390.1:0-15032 GCA_010110895.2 Picea sitchensis
AAAATTAATTGAAACCTAGGGTTTTTAAATTTTAAAGAAGAATTAAAATTATTAAAGAGTGGGAGTATAAAAATTTAGGATTTTAAAAATATATTGAAAAGACTATTAAGCGCATTTGTCATTTTTGGTTTAACAAAAAAATAAAAATAAAAAAAGAGATAAAAAATAGAAATGAGGAAACTTGTAATAAAGGAAACTTAATAATGGAAAGTAGGAGACATAGGGTAAAAAGCGAAAAGGAATCAGCATTTAAGGAGTTACTAAAAATCAGAAACTTCATTTTAGGAAAGTTATTAAAAGCATGTGAGGGGATCTAGGAACCCTAGGAGTAATTTTAGGAGCGACTTTAGGGGGAGTGAGGGAATTGAGTCTTTTAATTATTAAAAAGAAATGAAATTTTGGAGAACCATGGGGATTAGTGACACTTGGACGGTAGTGAATTTTTAGAGGTTTGTCATAAAAATTTAATTAATAATGATTTAGGAAAGTAGGTGGGTCTCAAATTTCTATAAAAGAAGGGGAAAATAAGGAAGAGGGGGATCGGGTAGCGTAATGTTACGCTGCTGGATTGAGGCTTGACGGATTGCTTGTGAGGAGTTGGGTTTATCTCAGCTCCATTGGAGTGGTAGCTCAGCCTTGGAGGCGAGCTGAGAAGCTAGTCTTATCTCTGGTTCTTGTGTGGCCCCTTTGCAGCTCGGGGGGCTAAGGGGGAAGCAGAGTACCCCTAGCGATTGGCTGGGAGGTACCGGTGAGGGTTCCATGGTTGGCAAGTAGGAGCGACAAGGAGTGCGGGACTTCGATCGAGGCGTGGACAGCATACAAGGCAGGCACAAGGAAATAGGTACGCTCGTTTATTTTATTGAGTATATTGCATTAGATATTAAGCTGGGAACTGTAAGATGATTGTAATGTTCTAAAATGTCGGTTCTTGCAATCTCGCTTGCTGATATTTCATGGAAGTAAAACTAGATCTGGTTTCCCTCTGGCACTTGAATGGTTGATTTCTAAGATCACTTGATCCGGTGTTTAGACTTGGCAATTTATTTCACCTTTGGCAATTGTGTTATCTTCTGGAAAATCAATTTAACCTCGCAATTCAAATTATCTTCTGGCAATGCGTTTGGGGCATTTTTTTGGTCGGCGTTTTAAAGGGTTTAATGAGCTGCGTTTTCCATTTTGTTTTGGGCATTTTTGCCACTGTAGATTGGGACAGTTATGAGTTGCGTTTTTCATTTTGTTTTTGGGCGTTTATGCCACTATATATTGGGACAGTTATGAGCTGCGTTTTCATTTTGTTTTGGGCGTTTTTGCCACTGTATATTGGGACAGTTATGAGCTACGTTTTCCATTTCGTTTTGGGCGTTTATGCCTCTGTATATTGGGACAGTTATGAGCTGCGTTTCCATTTTGTTTTTGGGCGTTTTTTCCACTGTATAGTGGGACAGTTATGAGCTGCGTTTTTCATCTTGTTTTGGGCATTTTTGCCACTTTATATTGGGCGTTTTCCGCAACTGTTATCTTGGGCGTTATTGCAATTGCTATGTGGGCGTTCTTTTCCAGATCGAATCTCCTTACATTTCGCTTGGTTATTGGGGGTCTGCGTTTTAAATGACAATGCAAAACTAAATGCAATCTGACCGCAATTTGAATCCCCTTACATTTCATTTTAGCTATTGGGGGTCTGCGTTTTAAATGACAACTTCTTCGTTTTGACTATTGTGTGCCTATATGAATGGATTGCAGTTCGTTTTTAACTATTGTGTCCCTGTGAAATCGTTGGGCCCTTCGTTTTCATCGTTGTGGCATCTGCGCTGAGTGGCATGAATTTCTGTCTCGGTTGAATCTTACCTTTGAAAAACTTCGGTTCTCCCTTCCCAATCCTGATAGTCATATTCACTTTTAAAGTGAAACCCTGAACTTATGACGACCACCACGTGCGTCTTGCTGCCCGGTCAGGAGTGGATTACCCTATGCGCCCTGCTGATGACAGATTCGGCGGCCTTGGTTTTAGCATTTTTAAATTTTTACTGGAGTTGTTCTGAGCTTTAAATTGCGTCCTTAAGCCACGACCGTTGACTCCCTGACACCACTAATTTCTGTCGATTATCCCTACCTTGTAAATTGGATACTTCCTGTCTCATATGAACCTTCATTCTCACGTTTAATTGGAGAAACTTTATGTTTTCGCCCTCCTTCAATTATGTTCATAAGCAGGATTCTGTTGTCCATCTTATCGCCTACAAAGTTATGATTGTTCTCTTTAAATTTTCAGTAATATATGCTTTAGTCCAGTGGTACTCGACCAGAGTTTTTCCTATTCAAGGTTGTTACAATTAAAAATCAGAGATTGTTATTGACAGAGTCTTTTAAGGTTGTTATAATCAAATGTTCTGAGATTTTTAATTAGAATTTACGATTCCATTCTCATTAATTATTCCATTCTCATTAATCATTTAGTCTCTCTAATCTTTTATTTTATGAGGCAAGTTGTTTTATTGATATCTGTCATTTGCAAATAATGCCCCTTTTTAATTATGGTCATTTTATATTTTATTATTTTATAGATTTCCATTTTTAATTATGATGTATGTTGCTATATCAAATTGATGTCACCTATAATTAGGATGTAATCTATATATTGCCCTCATTAAATTAAATGTTATCTTTACTTTTATCATTATAATATCGATAGTTGCCATTTCCAAAGGTTGCCTTTTTAATTATTGTCATTCAAATGTTATTATTTGTAGGTGGCCCTTTTTAATTATGATGTATGTCGTTGTTCAATTGATGTCACCTATAATTAGGATGGAATCTATATATTGACTTCATTAAATTAGTTGTTATCTTTACTTATTATCATTGTCATATTGATCGTTGTCATTCCGAATATTGCCCTCTTTAATTATTGTCATTTTAAATTTTAATATTTCATAGATTACCACCTTGACCTATGATGTATATTGTTAAATTCAATTTGATGTCACCCTTAATTATGATGTTATTCTAATGCATGATTACTAAAATTTATGATCATTGATGACATCGCATTGTGAGCTCCTCATGTTTAATTGAGTGTTTTATCTTGGAAGGTCATTTTAATTCTGGTGGTGGTAGCATATAAGAGGTATGGTAATTGTAAAATCATGGCCCGGATATGTGAGATGAANTGTTGCTATATCAAATTGATGTCACCTATAATTAGGATGTAATCTATATATTGCCCTCATTAAATTAAATGTTATCTTTACTTTTATCATTATAATATCGATAGTTGCCATTTCCAAAGGTTGCCTTTTTAATTATTGTCATTCAAATGTTATTATTTGTAGGTGGCCCTTTTTAATTATGATGTATGTCGTTGTTCAATTGATGTCACCTATAATTAGGATGGAATCTATATATTGACTTCATTAAATTAGTTGTTATCTTTACTTATTATCATTGTCATATTGATCGTTGTCATTCCGAATATTGCCCTCTTTAATTATTGTCATTTTAAATTTTAATATTTCATAGATTACCACCTTGACCTATGATGTATATTGTTAAATTCAATTTGATGTCACCCTTAATTATGATGTTATTCTAATGCATGATTACTAAAATTTATGATCATTGATGACATCGCATTGTGAGCTCCTCATGTTTAATTGAGTGTTTTATCTTGGAAGGTCATTTTAATTCTGGTGGTGGTAGCATATAAGAGGTATGGTAATTGTAAAATCATGGCCCGGATATGTGAGATGAATGAAAGGTGCTTAATATTTTGGGCAGTGATTTGAACTTTCATCACTATTAATAAACATTTACAGTGTAATAACCTTGAGTTAAGTACTATAGAATTTCTGAGACTGTTTGAGGGTGTTGTTCCTTGTAGATAAAGTTGGGCTTGGTTGTTAACCTTCCGTGTGTCGGGATTGTGGGTCAAGCGGGAGGTAGACTCCCCAGGTAGCCTCAGTGTATAATTTTGTGCGTTAATTTCTGTGTATAGAATCCAGTACCATATCAAGAGTCTCGGGCCCTTTAAAAGCAGGGTTTCCACTCTTGCAACACACTCGACAGAGGTTACTAGTTTCTGCCTGAGCTGTCGGCCAGGAGCCTGTCTAATCTTCTTTCGAGAAGACATAAGGCTAAAATCCCTGCTTTTCTGTGCAGAAATAGTAACTCTACCGTTGGATTCTTCCATCTGTGACTGTGTTGTGCTTAACACCTGGTGTCGTTTTCTGCTTATAGCTGCTAGTTGTACGCCTTATGCCTAGGGGCGTTTATTGCTTGTTGTCACTGTGATATGTCGGTGTCGTCTTGTTGTGTTCATCTTGCTTGCGTCTTGTTCTAGGTCGGGTTACTAGTTTCTACCTGAGCAGTCAGCCAGGAGCCTGTCTAATCTTCTTTCGAGAAGACATAAGACTAAACGCCCTGCTTTCCTGTGCAGAAATAATAACCCTAACAACCTGGATTCTTCCCTCTGTGTTCTTAATGTGCACTCCAGTATGTCTTAATGTTGGTGTTGTGCGCCTTATGCCTATGGTCGTATATTGTCGTCGTTACTCGTTGTGTGCCTTCAGTCTTCTTGTGCTGAACATCATGGTTGCGTCTTGTTGGTTGTCGAGTGGCGCCGTACAGTTAAGTGTGTTGTTACTTCTACACGCGCGCACACACTTTAAAGAAAAAAAAAAAAATTGCACATGTTATAAAATGGTTGTCGTAACGAGGAGGACGCTACATAACTGAATGTATTTTTCATGTATTGGGCATTTTACTGGTGTCATATGAGATTGATCTATTTACATCTTGGATTCCAACATACCAAAAAAACCTGCATAAGACAAGAACTTGTTAACTTGAAATCTCTCAAGAAAATGATTGAAGTTTGAATATAAATTTGAACATGCTCAAATAAAAATATCATGTGTACATGTGTAACATTTATATATAGACACACCTGCGCACATCCCTTGATGGATTATATTCATGGCTTAATGCTATTTTTCACCATTCAACAACTTGTTCAACGGATTCAAATCGATCGGCATGAGGGTTCATCTGATACCTTCGAAGTGTTTGTTTTATACATGCCCCTACACTGTCCTGCTCTCCTTTTCCATGACGAGTCTAAAAAAAATTCCAACAATTTGTAATGTTTAATTTTTTATGAAGACGACATAACCAATAGAATGATTGTGAAGATTTGAACTAACCCACACATCCATCTGACCATATCCAATGTCGATTGAATCTGATTTCATGTTCTTTCAATGAATCATAAAATTTATCAAAATAATGTTGTACATAATGTGTGTCGTTTTCTCGATCATCAGTTATATAAAAGTGATATTCTTTAATAACATGTTGATTGTCGTTGGTGTTTTCTATGTTATCAAGGCTTCGTTGAGCATGTCTATATAGAACGTGGACAAATATCATGACTTGAGCATAATTATAATATTCACTTTGTATTTCTTTTTGTGCAGCGAATGTGTAATTCTCTGTAAAATCAACGATAGACAAAATTTTCCCTGGTGGAAAGACTTCACGGGATTGTTTGAATTGTAGATCTTTCCATCGAGCTCTATGTGAATGCTTGGTGTATTTATAAATTTCTTTCTCAAACTTCTTCAAAAAATCTATCACACAGATTTTATCTACCTTCAAATCAATCCTTTTGGAAATAACATTCGAAGAATGTGGAGCCATGTTGTTGATATAGTCATATATCTTCCAATTTACTCTTATATTAGAAAATTATTGATCATTCGTATCAATATGATACTTTGAATGAAAAAAACTTATATTTCCACAACAATCACATTTATTTTGATCAACACATTTTTGCTTGTAAAATAAATCATCATATTTTCTTTCACATAGAATTTCAGATATAAAAACACTGAATGTGGAAGGAGGAGGTAAACCTGGCCATAAAGTTTTACCAAAATCCAAAAAAGTGTCGTAATACAAATCAAATTCCACATGATAACGACAAAAAGTGTCACGAATAGTGATGGGTCTAACAAACCATGGTTTTTGTTGCACAAATGTATTGATAGAAATTTTAACTTCTTTCTGCTCTTCTTTGAACTTATTGAACAATTCTATTTGTGTCATTGGATATGTTTTCAATGTTCTTCATATTTTTTTGGTGCTATTCTTCGTCGCAACACATCCCTTGTAAGTGGTGAAACACGAGATTCTTCCAACCAACAATTACGGGCCAACTCTTTAACATTTTCTGCAAGTCTATCTTTGTAGGGTTGTCTAGAAATCACTGTCCAACAAACAAGTTCATCATTTGCATCTATTTTCAATCGAAATTTTCTATGTTTGTGCAATGTTTTTCTTGATGTTCCCATCATTTTTTCCATGTGTCTTTTCAAACGATATTTTATATTGGTAGATGAAACAACTGTTGTTTGTATCACTCTACGTGAAACACATACATCTTTTTTTCGAGATTTTTCAAAATATTTTAATACACTAGTTATATTGTTAAAGACATTATGGTTCACCTTTGTATCCATTTTTGACTTTTGAATACCCAACAATGATGTAGCTTCTTTGAACTTTCTTGACTTCATTAGACAAAGTAAAAGTTGATCTTGTATTGTTACTGATTCATCTTTGAAAAACGTATTATACATATTCTTAGTTCGATATCTTATATAACGCTTAGCTTTTTTCTTCCCAAATTTGTCAGTATCGATATTTTCTAATATTTCATCATCAATGTTGATAGATTCTCCTACATATTTCAATTTAAAGTTTATATTAAAAAACATAACCCGAACACAAATTCAATAAACTATATGTACTTGAGTGTTCATCTTGTATTATCTAAATTTGTGTACATACCTATAGGTGATTTGTCTTTTGCTTCAATTTCGGTTTCAACATCTTCTGCTTCAATTTTGGTTTCANTTCAAAGTCTTCTTCGACATTATGAGACAAATATATTTATGTTTTTTAAAAAACATCAAATTGTAATTACAATCAATTATATTATTTACAATATTTTAAATTCGAATTCTATACTTTTTTAATACAGTCCCAATGTCTATCGTGTGCTCGATCATCATATGTGTATGCATACCTAGTTGAATTTCTTCATGTTGAAAATCTCTATTTACATCATCATCGTTTCTTTCTTCAATATTTTCACGTTCTCGTTTCTTTCTCCAATAATTTTTTTTCCTTTGTTTGTTTTGGCGATTATCATCTCGAGTGCAATCAAATTTTCTCTTGCACAAACTTTTGTTTCCCATGAATTTTATAGTTATTTGTAAAAAATATTTTCAACAAAGACTTCACCTTGAAAAAATGTTCAACATTTATCTTTCAACATATAAATTGTTATTCCAATAAAAACTTGAACAAACATCAATTACCTTATTCAACAAAAACCAAAAATATGATTTGAAACATTGTTTAGGTGCTCTAGAAAACCATCATGTATCGATATCGATCCTCCAATTAAGCCTATGGAACAGAGGGAACAAATAAAGAAAGAAAATAATGCAACTACAATAAATAATAAAAATGATTTGAAATCCCTATCCTTGAGCTCATATCTGTTTTTCCATCTGATGAATTGTGTTAAATGTGTTCAACCGAAAGCGTATTTATACGATTTGGCACGAAATGAAACGATATGACATGTCTTTTCATTTTCTCCGACTGACGGAATTCGCTCAACACGCTTTCGGCTGAAAGAAAGTTTTTTCGGCCGAAAAACATGGAAACCATTAAGTTCTGACGGTTTCCATTAGAATTTAGTCTTTCGGCCGAAATAATATTGTTTCATTAGAAAGATTATTTCGTCCGAAAACATGAAATTGGGACTAAAAACAAAGACCAGAAAATTTCCCCAAGCTTACCTAAACTTCAGAGGTTGTAGACTCCTGCAAATAATGAGAATTTGATTTCGAAAATGACACCACCATTTCCAAAATTGAATCTACTTTCAATTCCTATAATTTTTTTCATTTTCATTATTTTTATCTAATTTTATTTAATTTTAAAAAAAAATCACAGCATAATATTTTCAGCCAACATTATGATTCAGTGAAATGAAATATCGGTATCTCTAAAAATATACAATGAAAAATTTAGAAAAAAATATATTCGTAATCCTTAAACTGTTCTTTTCAAAAGGATACATTTAGATTTTACTTTTAAGTAAAAATTAAGATAGATACAAGGTGTAGAAAAACATGTGTTTAAAATGTGTAACGTTTTCAGCTTGGTCAACTTAAAAAATTCTAGAAATTATAATATTCACCCGTTAGATTCAAAATTATAGTCATAATAAAATAGAGTCTCTGTAGATTGTTTCAGTATATTATGTTTCTTAAAAACATAAGTTTAATAATATATACATTGTTGTGGGAAAAAATAACTCATTATCATTCATTTCATGTTTAAGGAACATATTGTTAAACAATTATCAAATTGACATATCAAATCTTGATAAATAAATTTGAAAAATAGTCATTGGAAAGCTAACAAAATTCTTCACAAGTTTTTTTTTTACTATAAAGTGAAATTCTAAATAAAATAAAAAATAGTTTTGTATGCCGGAAGTTGAAGAACTTGTGAAAATACAGTTTTTTTTCTCATAAAACAACTAAAAGTGTTACCCATCTTCTTGATTTCACCCATAAACTTAATCAACTTAGAATTAAGATCTCCAATAACCATTTGAAGCAACAAAAAAATATCCATCGCATTTAAAGGCACATTATTAGAAGATTTTTTCTCAAAATGACACATCCAATAATCTAGTAATCAATCAAAATATGGGAACAATTATGTCGCTACCCATAAGAAGGAGAATAATGTCACTTTAGGTGTTATGTTGCCATCACCCTTAAATAAATACCAGAGGGGGAAAATCAGAGCCCTTCCCCATATGTTACATAGTAAGGAAACTCAAATTCATAGGATTAGATTAGATGAAGGAGTAAAATTTGTGATTAAGGATGAGGTTTAAGCTAACATTGAGGTTGAGTAGGAAGAATTGGATGCTTGTATCAATGATATGAGAAAAACACAAACAATTTACAATGAACTAACAATATTTTGTGATTGTCCAAGCCCAGTTTTACCTCATATTGTTCTAAAAATACTCCAAGAGAGGTAAAGGATTGGGGTTTTTTCTTTTCCATCCACAATATTTTTCTATGAAAACTTTCATGTAATTAAATAAAACTGCTTTGTTTCAGCACAAAGTTCCTTCCACACCCTCCACCTAAGCTTGTTGATACCATGTTTAAGGAGTGTTAGAATTTCTTTGTAAATATTTATTTTTAATGGTTTTCTGGACCATATTTAGATTCTATAAGAAAAGTAGAAGGAGAAGGAGGATGAGAAAAATAATTTTCCACAAATCATTTATATATCTTGAACCCCTCCTCGCACCTTGAGGAATCACACATTATGTTGTAAAATGTGTTGTAGGAGTTTTCAATTGTGCTAAATCACTCTTTTACAATGGAATTATCGTGATTAACAACAACATTAAAGAGGTGACCGACATTAACAAATATTTGTAAAGGAGACTCATTAATATCAATGAACAATAATTCATCGATGTTGATGAATGTTTTTCATTTACATTAACTGCAACACATTAACCATCGATGAGGCACAATTTTTTTATGTCAACTATGACACAATCACCACTGATGATAGGAAACATGTGATGTCAACATCAATAAAAAATATTCATCAACGTTGATGATAGATGAAAATTGTAAGTATTGTAACCACAATAATTATTCCTTCAGTGATACCTAACAAGTATTCAATGATGTTGATCAATACATGAACATCGAAAATGACTATTGAGTATCATGAATGATGACGACTTCTCACTCTCTCTATCAATAACCATTCATCCACTATTATGTGTGTTGGATAAACATGGTTGGAGATTGATAGAAAATTATACATATACATATATTGGGGTAAATATAATATTATTGTGCCTTCACTCATACCTAATTGAGATTCATTGATTCAATTTTGATGCCATTAATTACATTGAATCCAAGAATTGACAAAGGTTATTCATCATCATGATATTGATGGCTAAAATGGCTAAGCACGTATAAAGATAATCACCCCACTCCCAAATGAAGTACACCCACCATATCCCTTACCAACCTTTTTTCCTAAATTATAATGATTATCTCTTGGGATATTTGGCCAATTTTTCATCATTACACTCATATATCAATATTTTGCTTTATTTTTTAATTATTATTAAATAAAAAATTAAAATAAATAAATATTAAATTTTTAATTCTTTACAAATTTAATAAATGAAATTTAATTTTAAAAATAGCATATTAAGAATATAGCATAATATTACATAATTATATTAAAAATATAGCATAATAGAATCCAACAATATTACATAATATGATTGTTGTAACATGTTTATATGTATTCTCAATTGTCCACATAATTATGTAGTATCAGAGGTTCCCCCTCTCCTAACCATATGTTTTTAGTTGCATTAACATGGATACAAGGTATTCATAATTCTTTTCATTTCATAATTTATGTTTATTTAATATTCTAATTTCATATAAGTAGCACAAATGGTTTATCATACCATCAAACATGTTAAGTTACACACTAATTATTATAACATTGAACCATATTATTAGTCTTTGCTAAAGGCGGACTATAACAATGAGTCATTGGTTGACTCCATATTTACACCTATTGATAATGGGCACAATTAATGATCTTTTAACCTTATTTAATCTTAAATCCTAATATGATGGCTATGCATTGAAGATGCTGGCATATTCTTAGTCATCCTCCAAAATCAATGGGTCAGATTTATTGTTCATAATTTTTTTGCATTTATCAAGACATCCGTTCACATGTTTACTTTTTAACATTTACCTAATCACATTAAAAAATTACTGTAAGGATATGTAATTTCCACGTTTAAACCATGAAGCCAAACGTTTCATATTACCACATACGAATTACAAATTACCACATACGTTACCTTTCGACGTTCTCAGCCGCGAGTTAGCAGTTGTGCTAGTAATTCTACATTTGACTATAATGTTTTCAATTTGCAATGTTTAATTATGAAGTATTTTTATTATAATTTTAAGAAATTAAAAAAAACAAAAACAAAAAAAAAACTAACTATTTATTGACATATTATTGGTGAAAAAATTTAGGGTCTTATTGCAGTAGTGATTGCTTACATTATTAATTTTGGGTCTCCAACTTTGGGTGGTAGTGTGCATTAATTGGATTCTCCATCTCCAAAGCTAGTTCAATTCATAGGTACTTATCATCTCTTGACATGACATAGTACTGCATTGCAGATCAGAGCGTGTAATTGTCAATATCTTCCAACTGAGGGCTCTCTTCATTGTTGTGGCCATATCCATTCCCATCTTTCTCCACTTCACTGCATCCCCATTTCCATGCGATCAGATATCCTCCTTCGCAAAGTAATTTGGCCTATGAAATATTGATATAGCCCTAGAGATATTGATATGGTTGTGTTTTCTATTCAATATTAATATTGAATAATGTAGTAGAATATGTTCTGTGGTTAAATCACTGCCTGATTGAGCCACACAATTACTTACATGTAAATCGTTTCCTACTTGAAATCACTAGAAATTGCACTAGGTTTTGGTTATCTCTTCCATATACTAAAATTGTAGCCTAATTGATGCTAGGTGTACGAGAATCGATCGTTGTGTTATTTAATGGTAGTTAAACCTTTCTAGTGGATATAATTCTGTTGCTAACTGTAAATCTGTGCAAATTGCAGGTTACTTGATGCTAGGCATGTGAGAATCGCGTTATTTAATGGTAGTTAAACCTTTTCGGTGGATCATACCGTTCACTTCAGTTTCCACTAGAATATTTGGATCTTTACATCTTTTTCTGTAAATGCAATTATTTATGTAAAATGCAGGTCATAATTACCTGAGACAATAAGGATTTGCACCAAAGAAATATAGCGAGATCACTAGAATAAATGAAGAAACCGTGGATACCTGTAAGTTCGAAAACTTCTTTAATGAGAAGATCATTATCTTTAATTTTAATCCAAGTCTTATCTTCTTTTATAAAACACCTGACAACTGTAGCTTAGGGTTTCTCCACACAGATTGCCAATGAGGTTAATTGAAATGGAATATATTTTGGGTCCTTAATGTAGCTTCCAAGGTACCTTAAGAACACTCTTAGGCACCTGCATTTTTCCAATGCATTAGAGGTCTTTCCCTTATACCTCTGTTTAAATTAAAATAAAATAGTTGGAAATAAATTGTTGATAATCAAATAAATTTCTTATAGTAAGTATGTAGAAGATTTTTGAAATCTCCAAAAACTAAAAATAAGTTGTTTTTAGTTGCCAATACATTTGCAAAGTAGCTCAACATAAACATTAATTTCAAGGCATTTGTTTTTCCTTTTTTAGTTGGATGTTTAGTTTATTTTTTTCATGGAAACAATAGTATTTGAAGTATCTTTCCCTTATACTTGTGCTTAAACTAAAATAAAATAGTTGAAAATAAATTCTTGATAATCAAATAAATTTCTTATAGTAAATTTGTAGAATACTTTTGAAATCTCCAAAAACTAAAAATAAGTTGTTTTTAGTTGCCAATAAATGTTGAGAGTAGGATTAGTTTCAAGGAATTATTTTTCCTTTCTTGAAATGTGAAAGAAATAATTTTGTAAAAAATTGAAGCCTTGTCTATTACTAGTCCATGCCTAGCCTCAGAATATAGCAATGAGTCACTGGTTGACTCCATATTAATTCTACATTTTACCATAAATTTTTCAATAATTTCCAATGTTTAACTTTAGAGTATTTTTATTATAATTTTAAGAAAACAAAAAAAACTATGCATATTATTGGTTAAAAAAATTAGGGACTTATTTCACCGATAATAGCATTAATAATTTTGAGTCTCCAACGCTGAGAAGTATGCATTAATTGGATTGCATACTTAATCCAATTGCATTATTTTGTTATACAATGTTCAGATTTTACATATCTATTTAATTTATAATAATCTTTGTAAGTGTATCATATATCTCTTTCATCTACTAAAGTTTCATAACATTATTTTTCATCATTGTAAAATATTATTGTTATTTTGCTTAGATTTTATATAAATTCACAATTTTTTTTTGTTTTATGTATTACCATGAACATGTAACTCTACAAAAACTCAACCCATTTAAAATTCTTCATCATTGTAAAATATTATTATTCTTTTACTTAAACTTATGTGAATTCACATTTTTTTTTTATGTGTTACCATGGACATGTAACTCTCCAAAAACTCAACCCATCTAAAAATAACTATCTTTCAACCTCACTAAAATGTTGATAAAGTAGACCAATGAAAATAAATCCTCTAATATTCTAATGTCTACATAATAGTATAAAACTCTAATTTGTGCACTTTGACGGTTATTATTTATATCGTAAGCCTTATCCTTTTTTCTTTAACGTGTCTTCACTACCTGATAATTCAGAGGTATCTTTATGGCACTTCGTTTTTATCATCCTTATGCATATAGTGCACTGAGGCATATTATATTTTTTTAATTATTAAGAAAAATTGTTACATAAAAAATCAAGTCTATTTAGTGCCTATAATTACTTATGTAAATTGTACAAATTAATCATATTTAATTTGATTAATGCCATTTTTTTTTTACCGTAAAGAGTCATCAAAGTTAACTTTGTAATTAGTATTCATCATGTTAAAATAGTAATGATTACAATTCATGCTAATATTTTTATCAAAATGAATGAGCAAAGATAGTCATCATTATAATTTATTCATTAAAAAATAAAGATGGTTAAAAAAACATAAAATCTCAATTATTAATATTTTTATTTTAAAAAATAATTAATTTAAATTGAATAATTATTAGTTTTCATAAATTCATTATTATTTTACTTAGAGTAATTATATACATTGACATATATAAATAAAAAATATAATACAACTTAATTTTAATAAATAAAATTATTTTAAAATATTATATTAATAAAATAAAAATAAAAATATAATTTATGATATGATGACGATTAACGTCCCTAATTGGTTTATTGGATCTTATCAGGGTAAGTGATTACTTGTGATTCTTTAGACTTTTGTTTATGTGCTGGAAAAACATTAAGAGAAGCTTTCCAATATCACCATACTTTTGTTGAGTTAAGAGGTTAGGAAGGTTGGTAATGTGACAAATATTTTGAAAATGAGATCTAATATGCAATCTAAGAGAAATTGCTTCTCATCTTCAACCTTCTTAGTGTCACAAAGGTGACACACTCTTTCATCCCATGGCATTTTAGGAATTTACCAAAGCCCAATTTCACTATGGAGCCAGTGAGAATTTGTTCTTATCTTAGAAATGCTTATTTTTTTCTTTACACTTGGAAAAATAGATAGATAATTTTGATCTTCTAGATTAGGGTTGATTACATCCTTATAATACCTTAATTTTCTTTTTTCCTCTAACTCTTTATCATACCACATTTTGTCCTTAAATTTTGATTTGATGTTTTTTTAATAATATCTTTATTCTGCAAAATGGTGTCTTCCATGATTCTCCAATAGTTTATCAAAGATTGGATATATTTATGCCATCCTCGCTTGAGTCTATGGTGGTTATGACTCGATTTTGAAGCAATTTTAGGAAGCCTCTTCTCTTCCATGTTGTTTAACTTGTTCTTATACATTAGGTATCTAGTCATAGCCATGCTCTCAATGGGGGAGATGCTTGTTTAGAAGAGAACGATGAGATAGGGCATATTTCCTTTAATTTTGAGATTATAGGTTATAAAATTTGTTTGTATTTTCTTTATCTTTCTCCAAGATTCACAAGAGATACTACAGCCCTAGATTTCACATCCATAAAGAATAATAGGTGTAACAAGATTCTCAAAGAGGATTTTCTTCTTATCCCAACTCCAATGATCAACTCATTTACAATTTTTTCAAGCCCATAATAAGATT
>SNQJ01S0078390.1:15082-31766 GCA_010110895.2 Picea sitchensis
CCATCCCCCAATAATCATTTTCTCAATGCTATAATTCCAATTGAGCTTGTGGTGAATATAAATTTCAAAATATTCGTATGAAGTCACTTCCTCCAAGTTGTTGTTGTTGTATACAAAGGTATCATAAGGGATCTTATTGGATTTAATAATCATGACCTTAGTCTTATCAGTATTAACAGTCATACCCATATTGGATAAAAAATCCTTGAGGATTCTTAGATGGTTTTCAAGATCATAGGTAATCATATCCATAAGAATGATATCATCATCATAAAGAATAAGATTGATGACTATGCCAGTGAGAGTAGAGCCGACACAACCTGTTTTTCCAAGCAATCTTCTAACTTGTAAATGCATATGCCAAAAAGGGCAGGGGACAAGGGATAACCTTGTTTGACTCTGATATTACAGTTAATCAGTTTTGACCAACCCTCAATGTTTTTAAACTTAGAAAGAATGTTCTCATATATCCTTATTGCAGCAGCCCTCAACTCGAGAGGCACTTTTATCTCTTCGAACCTATTCCAAAGGTTTTCCTAGGAACCATGTCAAAATCTTTTCTAAAGTCAACAAAACAACAAAAAAGATTGGTTTTAGTATTGTGGAACTTCTCTACAATGATCCTAAAGGTAACAAGATGGTCCACAGCTGAATGATATCTCTTAAACCTGGCCTGGACTTTATCTCTTTTACCATGACTTTCTATCCAAAGGCTAATCTTCTTTTCTAAAATAATTCCATAAAACTTGGCTAAAATCGGGCTAATCATAATGGTCATATAACTAGAGGAAATGTTTCTAACCCCATTTTTAGAAATAGGAACAATGAGGCTTTGCGTCCAGGGTTTAGGGAAGCCCTACTTGACTGTTAAATTGAAGATCTTGTGTATGTGAGGGATAAGTATTGGCCCTTCAATTTTAAAAATTTCATCTTGATACCCTTCAATTTCCTTAGCTTTCCAATTTGCAATCCGTTTAACCCTGAAATCTATGTCATCTAAAGGAAAAACTTCTTCCTTTGTCAGGATAATAGGAATGGTGTCCATGGCAATAGGGAACTCGTAAATACTTTTAAGGTGAGAATTCTAGGATCCAACTTATATAGTTGTGAAAGTTACTCTTGCCTTTTATTGATATAGTGCATTTTTTTTCTTTTAATTAAGGCTTTGTACATATTGATATTATCGAGTTTTAAGGACTCATTAGAAGCATCCCTGATGGATTTCCTAGAAATTTTACATTCTTGATCATACCAAGCATTGGTCGTTCTATTATTCTTTTTATAGGACACCTCGAAAGAGAACTTGTTAATAGAAGTGGAAAGGTAGTTGTAAAATTATGATAGATTTCTTCAATGTTTTCCTTATAAGTTAGGATGTTTAATTTACTATTTAAATCCTTTAAGAAAATGTCAACTTTACTTTTGTCAAAGTGCAAATTCCTTTGATTATCAGAATTCTCTTCAATGACACTCTGATGCATGGAAAAGTTTAGAGTTAGGGTTAAAGGTTTATGATCAAAGTGAGGCTCATAGTCATTTAAAAGGTCAAAAGTTGTTATTTGGTTGGAAATGGGGATATCAGATATCACATAATCTAAAACACTACTACCTATCCCATGAATACAAGTCATCTAGTTGGATTTTGGCCACTTCATTACTCCATTGCAAATTATTAGGTCTTGAGAGCTATAGAATTTGACCAACTCAGTACCAAACAAATTCTCAATTAGGTCTTCGAAGCTTCTTTTGTAGCTATTAGATAAAACAAGGTCCTCATCTAGCCATAAAGGATTATGGTTGGAATCAATATTTAAAAAAGTAGCTTGTTTAGTTGCAGTACTATCATTAAAATCACATAGAAGGAGGATATTACCTTCATTTTTCAAACTATAAATATCTTCTTGTAAATTTTTATATGGAAAATTGTTATCTAGATTATTTTTCTTATAAAAAGTAGAATTAATAGGTGCCAAATAGAAAATTTACATATACATCTTCTTAGCATTGGTGTCTGAAATTTCTATCCAAATGTACCGATTCAGAGGATCAATCTTATCAAGTTGAATCTGAGGAGAAATGCTCTTTCTAATATAACAAGCTATGCCTCCTATCCCTCTACGGTGGGATTTTTTGTTCCATGTCGACCACAAGACAAATCCTTCTATGTTAGGGGCCTTAAAATCCTCATGCTCCCAAGTTTGAACTAGATAGATAATATCAATATCACTCGGGATCCAACTTATCATAGGACCTTTACACCATGGAAATCCATGAAAATCCCAAAAAATGATCCCTAGTGTCCCAAATTCCTATTTATTATTATCCTTCCTGTCTCTATCCCTAACAATAGCCTTTCGATTTCTAATTATTGTCCATTTTCCTTCTTTCCTGGCTTCTTTTACCTTTTAAACTTCATTCCTTAATTCATCTTGGTCTTCGGGAATGAGGTATTCATTTATAAATATTCCTGACCCTTTTAAGCTCTGAGATTTACTAAGTATGCTATATTTATGGTCATTACAACTTACTTTGACATGGATCAACCTATCTTTATGATCAATCATTTTTCCTAGCCTCTTTGCTTCTATGAAGGAGGTAAGTTGTATCAATTTGTGATTTATTATTTAATCATTATTTTAGTATTGCTAGTGTATCCTCCTCTTGTTGTTCTTTTATACCAAAAATTATGAGGTTCAAGGCTCTTTTGTTACGCTCATGGTCTAGTTCAATTAGCTTATTCATTTCTTCTTTGATGGGTTTGATATCCGATTTGTTTTACATATTACTGAGAGTCAAATTGTTGGTTAGTTTTTCTTCTAACTTTTTAATCCTATCTCTCAAGTTGTGATTTTCTTGAACCCCTCATTCTTGGGTTGATTGTTTATGTTTTTTCTTTTCTTGAATCCTATCCTTCATTGTCTGCAATTCACTCTTGAACCGTAAGAATCTATCATCTATTTGAGTTTGAATGGTATCTTTAATTTTTTTATCAATCATTGCCTCTAGTTCTATTTGGAGTTTTACTTCTCTTTCTTCACTCATTTTTTCTAATGATTCTAATTGTATTTGGATTTTGACATCTTTCTCTTCTCTCATTTTTTCTACTGATTCCATATAATCTTAAAGAATCTCTAGGGTGATTTTGGGGGGCCTCCCCCTATTAGGATGAGTTTTTGGAATAGATGGTGGAGTGCTTATTGAAAAGAAGAGAACAAAAAATATAACAATTATTATTTTGGATTGACTTTAAAAACTAAAAAATATATATTTTTAATTAATAATAGTGATATTAATTATTATTTATCAAATCAACTTTTAATTATGAAACTTAAAATAAAAAATAAATAAAATATATTTAATTTTTTTTAGGTTAATATATTATTAATATATTTTAAATTAAAATCCAATCAAAGTAAAAAGTGACTCCCCTCATTTCACATTTTCCAATTTCTCAGCAGGGGTGAATAAGCCAAAAATAATTTCCTAAAACTAGAAAGAAGTTAAGGTAAAAACCAAAGAGAATTATTATTCCCGTTATATATATATAATGTTAAAAATAAAATATCTCTTTCCAAACAACAAAGAAGTGTTATTCTACTTCAAAACCTCAGAAATATAATTTCAAAATGACAGAAAAATATTATTCCCATGCAAATAAATTTATATTTAATATTACAAAATATCACAACTGAAAATTCCTGAATTTAGTATTACACCACAAACTTAGGATAAGAATAAACATAAAAACTGTCCAGATATCACGCCCACAAAGGTCGCATTATAATTGAGACGATCATCCACTTTATTGATGCTCCACAGGCTGATGGTATTACTAAACATAAAATAGCCGTGCAATATGCCGCTACCCACAAAGGTCACACTTAAAATGACAATGCTTTTAGTGATAGAATTTCGTTAGAATAGATCTACTTCGATTTAATGGTAATGGCTCAGATTATGATTGTTGTTCCAAAATGACTTTTTTAAACGGTGGTTTGTTCCTTTTCAAATGGTGATGCCCCGAACTGAATATGGTTCTCAGATTCCTTACCAACTTGGGTTGTCAAGTCATTTGCTTTTATTTCCTAGAACGATCACAACTATACTTGTATTTCCATTTTTTCAAAATAAGTCTATTTCATTTGTACTTTTTACTTGTTTTCGTTCGGAAAAAATAAGTAAATAAGAGATTCGATCAAAAATTACTTTGTTTGAACAGTTTGTTTTTATCTAAATTAGTTTTGTTTGATCGTTTTGATTTGCCTGAACAACTGGGATGAAATTGTATAATCTACCTGTAATAAAAATATCAAAATCTATAATTTCAATAAAATATCAATTAAGAAAACAAAACGTTAAATCATTATCCGAATATTGTATTCTCAAAGTAAAGTAAATAACGTGCAACACTTTATTCCTTTGATTAATATATTAATTTCAATCAATTTTAATTTAGTTAACTCGTAATCCTGAGTATAACTTAAGGAGGTAGTGTTGCATTCGTTTTTAGGGTTCAAATTTTTGATAAAAACTGGGCACTTTGGGATAAGGTTAAGTGGAATCCCAGGCAATTGGATTTTAACCTAGGTTTTGTCCACATAATCCCAGACAATTACTAATTCTCCATTTTTATATAAAAATTAGATTTCTTATGCTTCCAATTCATAGTAATTAGACCAAATTATAATGATCCAAAAAGACATGCCATTGTTCCTAATGATAATGATAGCTGACCTTGATACCTCTTCAGAAGAGGTGACTGCACTCAATTTCACAAGAATACTATCAGTGGATGAATAAGACCTGAAAAGAATAGTTGCAGACCAAGTCACGATTTTCCCAAAGACCAAGATGCAGCCCAGTACAACGTTCTTCGGCCGAGAAATCGATGTGACCCATGGCCTTCAACGCCAGGTGATAAAAACTTAAGAACACGACCCTTGTATAAGGTCATGACCATTGCACCACTGACGGAGATAACTGTGCCAATAACCTTGGTTTGTCCGAAACTTTTGATTGACTTTCTCAAGTCTATCATAAAAAGCCAAGTTGAACGAGCGTCATGTATAGATTGCATTGCAACTCAATAATCAATATAATCTCTATGCAAAAACAAAATATTAGAGGTACTACCAATCCCAAAAATTTGGTTCACATGATCGAGTAATATTCATATAACGGTTTTCCTGCTGCAATAGTCTGTCTCAATGTCATAAAAACAAAGTGATTCATTCATCCCATATGTTAAGGGAACTCTGGCGATGATGTACATGCGTGCAAACGCTACCTGCTATAAGCTGAGAAAGATGGGGTTTGAATTTTTCGTTTCCCTGGAAAGAAAGATTTAGATAATACTGTCGATCCACCTGGGAACCTTAAATGCTCTAGTAGCCTCCTTGTCACTGGGTTAAGAAGCCTGGTCTAGTAGCCTTCTTGTACCCAGAGAGAATAAGGCTTCAGTAGACAATCAATCAGATTGGATGTGAGAAAGATGGGGTCTGAATTTTTCGATTCCGTGGAAAGAAACCATAAATGCTCTAGTAGTCTTCTTGTCACTGTGTTAAGAAGACTGGTCTAGTATCCTTCTTGTACCCACAGAGAATAAGGCTTTAGTAGACAATCAATCAGGCTGATGTGTTGGAATTTGGTAACAAACAATTCCTCCAATGATGGATTTAAGGTCTTATTATTCTGCATTGGTTGCAACTAAATATAGACTAAAGTTAGAATATGGATAGGGATGTGTATATAAATTTATGTATTCCACTAGAGGCAAAAATGAGAAATGGGAGGATGTGAGGGAGGATCAAAAATGAGAAATGGGAGGATGTGAGGGAGGATATGAGAGAGCTTGAAAATCTGTTGTAATCTCTATGATCTGAATAATAAGACAACTGATACCTATGCTTGGTGGACGTAGCCCAACATTTGGTGAACCATGTGAAATCTCTTTTTTAATGTGCTTGATTGTTGATTGTCTTATGTGAATTGTGTATTACTCATTTGCAATTCTAACAATTGGTATTATAGTGAAGGTGAATTGAGTAGGTGCCATGTGTGGGAATTGAGTAGAAAGTCATCGACGCTCCCTAGACAGTTTTAGAAGCCCACCAACACTCTAACACTTATGAAATTCCAATTTTCGTGAAATCCAAGCACCTGGTTTATACACCATAGAGCACTAGAAAATTGGCGCTCCCCCATCTATAGTGAAGGAGTGTTGACCTCCTACTAGTGCTCCCTTTAAATACTCCAAGGAGCGTCGATCTCCCTTTAAGAAAACATTCGCATGGTTTTTTAAAGGTATGAAGGAATTAAATGTATTTTTAAAAAAAAATAAAGGTATGAAGGAATTAAAGGTCTTTTTTTTTTCAAAAATGAATTTGCTTTTTTGAAAGATTGAATAAGTCAAGTCAAGTGGGTTGATGCTTAAAATGCTGAATTTTATTTTATTTGGTGAGATTAGTAAAAAGGTTTTTTATTAAACTTTTTGGGGTTTATACCATTATTTTTCCACATTTTAAAGGGTTTGTTTTTTTTATAAGTAGTGGTTTTGGAATTTTTTCTTCTGTTAATGATGAAAAATCAGTGTTAAATTCGAAATTGAGAAGTTGGAAGGTTAAGATGCAGGACGTGCTCGTGCAACAAGGCATGGTGAAGGATCTTTTGGGAAAATCAAATAAACTCGCGACCATTTCAGATGAAGAGTGGGATGAGATCGATGTGAGAGCACTAAGTGCCATACGTCTTTGTTTGGCCAATGATGTTTTGTTCAACATTGTCTCGGAGAAGACAACAACCGATTTGTGGAGGAAGCTGGAAAGCTTGTATATGACGAAATCCTTGACGAACAAGATCTTCTTGAAAAGACAATTGTACAGTTTGCGCATGAAGGAAGGTACGGAAATAGGTGATCATTTAAATACTTTTAATACTCTTTTAGTTCAGTTGACAAGCATGGGAGTAAAATTCGAATCTGAAGATAAGACAATTACATTATTGTGTTCTTTGCTCGAGTCATGGGATCACTTTGTTACCTCTATTAGTTTTAGTTTAACACAAAGTATTGAGTTTGATGTTATTGTTGGAGCTTTAGTCTGAGGCAACAAGGAAGAAATCCAATTTTGAAACCTCTACATCTGAGGGGATGGTGGTCAAAGTAAGACCTAAGGAAAGAGGACATGTTTCGAGGGATTTCTCTCAGTCAAATTCGAAGGGAAAAAATAGCAAGATTAAGTGTTGGTTTTGTGGAAAATTGGGACACTTGAAGGACTGTTGGAAGTGACAACAAGCCTTCAAAGAATACCCTCCAAAAGAGACGAAGGTGGTGCTTCAAATCACATGTATCTTCATAGACATTGGTTTATTACTTACTAGTCTATAGATGATGAAATTGTTTACATGGGAAATGACATATTATGTAAAGTTGTGGGAATTTGTAGCATTCAAAATAAGATGTTTGATGGAACTGTTAAAATACTAACTGATGTGAGACATGTACTTGAGATAAGGAAGAACCTAATCTCTTTGGGAGTCTTAGATACTCGAGGATATAAAAGTATTGTTCAAGGTGGAGTTATGAAGGTCTAGAAAGGAATCCTACTAGTCATGAAGGCGAAGAAGGTTGGTAACCTCTTTCTATTAGAAGGAAGAACCGAATCAGATCATGTGACAGCTATATCCGAGAATGACAATGATTATGTTCATTTGTGGTATCAATGGTTGGGCCATATGATCAAAAGAGGATTGAAGATATTATCTGATCGCAAGTTGCTTCCTAGTCTAAAGTCTTTAAAGTTAGATTTATGTAAGCACTATATTTATGGAAAATAGAATAGGCAGAAATTTAAAACTAGAAGACACACCAATGAGATAATCCTTGACGATATCCATTCTGATGTTTGGGGACCATCCCCTACTATTTTGTATGGAGTATCATCATATTTTTTTATGTTTATAGATGATTTCTCTAGGAAGGTGTGGATCTATATGTTGAAAAGAAAGGCTGATGTGTTTATTATTTTCAAGCAGTTTAGAGCTTTAGTGGAAAAGAGCATTGTTAGGTGCATTAAATTTTTAAGAACTGATAATGGTGGTGAATTTACGTCAATGGAATTTGATAACTATTGCAAGGAGTTTGGGATTGATAGGCATAAAACTACTACCTATACTCCTTAGCAAAATGGATTTTTTGAACGCATGAACATGACTCTTCTAGAGAGAGCAAGGAGTATGCTTATAACACCAACTTGCAGCAGGAACTGTGGGAAGAAGCAGTAAATACAGCTTGTTATCTGGTGAATTGATCACCATCAACAACAATAGAGTTCAAGATTCCTAAAGAGGTATGGACAGGTCATCCTTGTAATTATTCTAATCTTAAAGTTTTTGGTTGTGAAGACTATGCTCTAATTTCGAAACATCAACATTCTAAAATAGATCCAAAATAAAAAAGGCTTATCTTTGTTGGATATGGTGATGGTATTAAGGGGTACACATTGTGGGATCATACTGCCCACAAGATCACCATTAACAGAGATGTAATATTTGATGAATCATCTCTCATCAAATCATATGTAGATGTTCAAATGAAACAAGAAGAAGTACCTAAGTATCAACAGATTCATTTTGAAACCAATTCAAATATAGATGAAAGTGAACATGAACAGTTTCTAAAGATGTTCATGAAGAGTTTCCTGTAGAGGAAGACATGGCTGATGATAACAATCAACAGAATGTGGATGAGCCACAAACTTCCCTACGAAGGTCTACGCGGGTCATAAATCCTCCAAGAAGGTACAATGATTTTGTTTCGTCAGTTTCTTTAAGTACCAATGATGATGTACCTCCGTGCTATCAGGAAGTTGTGAAGGGTTCTAACAATGATAAATCGAAAGAAGCAATGGAGGGTGAAATGAAGGCTTTAGAGAGGAATGCCACATGGGACCTAGTAGAACTTCCAAGAGACAAAAAAAACTAAAGGTTGCAAGTGGGTCTACAAGCTGGAGAAGGGTATTGATGTTAAGGTACAAAGGTACAAAGAAAGGTTGGTTGCGAAAGGATATTCTCAGAAATAAGGTATCGACTTTCATGAGAATTTCAATTTGAATTGTGTTATCATTAGTTGCATTACATGAATTGGAGTTGGAGCAGCTAGATGTTAAAACTGCCTTCTTACATGGAGATTTGGATGAAGAAATTTACATGGAAAAACAAGGGTTCATTCAGAATCACATCAAGAAATTTGTTTGCAGGCTCAAGAAATCATTGTATGTATGGTATGAGACAGTCACCCAAACAATAGTATGAGAAATTTGACTCTTTCATGGTGAGCCAAAATTATACAAGGAGTGAGTATGATCATTGTGTCTACTTTAAGAAATTAAATAATGGCATATTCATTATCTTAGTATTGTATGTTGATAATATTCTTTTAGCAAGAAAAAACATAAGTGATATCAACAGGTTGAAGGCTCAGATGGCTAGGATGTTGGATATGAAAGATCTAGGAGCAGCAAAAAAGATTTTGGGCATGGAGATATTTAGAGACAAGAGGAATGGTAAGCTTTGGTTGTCACAACATAAGTATGTTGAGAAGATACTTTTGATGTTTGGTATGAACAATGTGAAACCAGTTTCAGTCCTTTTGGCTTCCCATTTTAATCTTTCTTCAATTTTATGTCCTAGTACAAAAGAAGAAAAGGAATATATGTCTCAAATACCATATCCTAATGTAGTAGGAAGCCTAATGTATGCGGTGGTTAGTACAAGGCCAAACATTTTACATGCATTTGGGGTTGTCTGCAGGTATATGGCAAATCAAGGTAAAGAGCACTGGCCAACAGTGAAATGGGTGCTTCAGTATTTGAGAGGCACAAGTGATTACTGTATCACTTATAACAGTGGTTGTGAGTTAGTTTGTGGATATGTTGATTCTTATTTTGAAAGTGATTTGAACAAGAGAAGGTCAAATTCAAGGTATGTATTTACTCTTGTAGGTGGAGCTATTAGTTGGATGTCAAAGCTACAAAACATTGTTGCTTTATCCACTACAGAAGCAGAATACTTAGTTGCTTCACATGCTTGCAAAGAGGCAGTTTGGTTGAAAGGTTTGTTCGGTGAGTTTGGAAGGATACATGACAAGGTAAAGTTACTTTGTGATAGTCAAAGTGTTATTCACTTGGCTAAGAATCCAGCCTTTCATAGTAAAACAAAACATATACCTATCAAGTACCATTTTGTAAGACAGGTCATCGATGAACGTGGAGTCTCTCTTGAGAAAGTGAATACAAAAGAGAATTGCGTAGACATGTTCACAAAACCAATACTTTTACAGAAGCTACGATGGTGCTTGGCTTCTCTTGGCTTGCAGAAAAGGTGATGAACAAAAGGAAGGAGCAATGTATCAGGTTAATTGTAATGTCCCTTTCCAAATAGGATCTTCAGAGAGGAGTCTTAATGGTACAAACCTCCATGTTAGACTATAGCCACGGCCAAAAAAGGGTAAACAGGGTCACTAGAGGTCACTTCAGTCATCGGTGTTATATTCAGAACGTGACATTGAGCTAAAAAGGGTAAAAAAAAAAGGCTTTTAAGTTAGTATGAGCTAAAAATAGAAGTCAATAGTGAATTAGGGTTTCAACAATGATTTAGGGTTTTGGAAATCTATAAAGGAAAGGTCAACAACCTAATTCATTATTATATAGATTATGACTTGTCATTGAGGAGAGAGGCGCATCTCAATAGAGATAGTTCAGTGGATTCCAAGAGGAAGACACCAGTTGGTTGATTTCGCTGTTGAGAGACACACCCTAGTCACCGGGAAGATCACGCAGGTATTCCATCATTATTCAGCAGCAGTTACGCAGGGTTCAGTAGCAAGGGCGCATTCATCCAGAGTGAGGGCGCAACTTCTGAGAGGGTTTTACGTCGACTTACCCCATCCAGGGGGAATTCTAAGATTTCCCTCTAACCCATTTCAGAGGAGGGAAAGGCACATATTTTTTCTAGTTCCTCATCAGATTCAGTTAGAGGAATCAACTGGGACGCATTTTCTAGACTTGGACGTGCGACGCATTTGGCGGGAACATTTGGGGTTCCAGAGAAAGCATCAGAATAGGTTCAGGGAAAACCTTCCTACCCATTTTCCAGTAGACCAAGGCGGTCATTTTGAGACATATCTCATCTGATTTCGACGGTGGAATCACTAAGACACATTTTGGGAGAAGAAGAGGGGCGCATTCCCCCAGAGGTATCCATCCAGGGTCTAGAATCGTCAGCAGAGGGGTCTGAAAGATACCATTGTTGAGGACTAGAGCAGGGTGCATCAGTTGGGTCAGTTTCCAGGCCATTTCTAAAATTATAGCTTCCAGGGAGAACTTTTCAGATTTCCAATAGTTACCATCAGAGCTGCCATATTTCCAACACACCCATTGATTCTGTAGCACTCGGATATTCCGAGTATTATCTTTTAGTTGCTTATTTGTATTCCATCTAAGATCCTTTTTGTCTTCTAATCTAGCCGAGTGTTGTTATTTTATTCAGTCGAATTCGGCCTATTGTAATCCGCAGAGATATCATAATACAAACTTTGTAGTCCTTTGACCCATTTATTGTTTGTATGATCATTTATATGTTGTAAACAATAGATCCTACATACACATTAACAACATTTCCTATAATAGCAAAGTCAGTAACATTACAGTGGTATCATAGCCTTAGCCCTGCCAGCATGTGACTAAAGATGATGAGTGCAGCAAAAGACCCAGAGGGTAATGAACACGTAGGTGACGAATATGTCACTTACAACAGGCGTAAGGAAAGAAGGCCTAGGCCTAACTTTCCTTCTTTCCCTCCTAGTTCAGAGGATGAGGAAGAGACACGTAGAGAAGAAGAGAGAAGAGAAGAGCACGAGGTCAAGCGCAAAGTAGAGAGAAGGCTAAGTGATAGATATGAGCGACCAAAGGGCAGTGGTAAGGCCCCCATGGATCCATATGTAGCCTTCATGTAGGTTATCAGTGATATGTTAGCTAGTCAGCGAACCATGTCACAGTCTTTGGCTCAGGTAGCTGATAGATTGGATATGGAAAACATCCAGGGGACACAAGCCCCACATACAACATAGGGGAACTTAGGAGCAGACTGTCAACCCCAGTCACCCACTCGCACATACACCTTTGCGAGTAGGATTCCCAGGCCCTTGTTCCCCAGATTCTAGAGAGCACCCCAAGCAGCATCACAGTTGTTGATAACACAGAGGTCACCCACTCATGCAGATGACATTGTAGAGTATAGGAGGGAGTACACAACATTGGGTTGTGACTTCCATTAGGACATGACCTTAGTCGAGTACTGTTGACTCAGACTCAGGAACCGCCCCAGAGATCCGCAGAGGGGAGGACCACAATAGTAGTAGTGGTATGACCTCAATTTCATCCGAAAATTTGGGAAACTCACCATCCCTTATTTCGACAGATCGTCCAAATACACCGCCAGAGCTTGGGTACATAATCTAGATATGTACTACAAGCTCAACTAGATGACTGAGACAGAGGCCATGATTTTCGTGACCTTACACTTGCAGGGTGTGGCACATGAGTGGTGGTATCATGGACTGGTGACATTGGGTCACAGTCACATCACCTCCTATAGGGATTTTACAGATAGGCTCATGGATAGGTTTGACAAGAAGGATCCCGAGATACACTTCAGGGATATAGCCTAGTTGATACAAACTGGCATAGAAAAGGCATTCATCATAGAATTTCAGTGAGTAGCCATGGTAGTGACAGATATATCAGGGCCCAGGCTTATCATGTTATTCACAGAAGGACTCACAGAGCCCTTGAGAGGATGGGTAAAGGCATACAGGCCTCCCACATTGTAGGATGCCATCCTTCGCACTCGATATCTGGCAGACTCAGTGACAAAGACTAAAATATTTCCCAAACCATTTGTACGTTAGAGGGATCAAGACAAGAATACATTCCAGAGAGAATGGAAGGGCAAGGAGAAGTTGGATGATGATACTAGGAGAGAGCTTATGAGGAAGAAGCTTTGCTACAGTCGCAGAGATACTTGGGTCCCAGGCCATAGGTGCATGGGTAAGGGAGAGATTCATTATATTGAGGTAGCAGCAGACAATGTGGATAGTGAGGAGGAGGAGCAAGAAAGTGGATCACAAGCGGAGGAACAACCTCCCCGTAGACCACCAACATCGGCACGAGCCCATCCTCTAGTAGTCCCAAAACTGCCAGAGCATGCTAACAGGAGGAAACTAGCAAAGGGAGGAGTCCTAGAGACCCTTTCTAGTGTTCCCAGGTATTATACCCTCTGTATCAGAGGGATTATTCAAGGGAAATGGGAAATCACCCCGATAGATGGTGGGGCCACCCACAACTTCATCGATGCTCCACTAGTATCGAGACAGGCACTTCATACATAGGAGTTTGAGGGGTTTGATGTTGCAGTAATAGATGGCCACATAGTGGAGTGTCTAGACAGAGTTCCAAACTTAGAGATGAAGTTAGGAAACTACACAATGAGAGACACATTTTATGTGGTTGACTTATCGGACACAGATGTGGTGTTAGGAGTTCAGTGGATGATTACCTTGGGAAAAATCACCACCAACTACCAAACCTTGGAGATGGGATTCAGAGATCAGGATGGGAAGAAGGTTGTTCTAAGAGGTATGTTGACAGGAGCACCCAGGAAAGTCTTAGCCAAGAGGATGGAGAGGATATTTAGACATGGGGAGGTAGCATATGACGCAAAATGTTTGATCACTACTTAGAAGAATTCAGAAGGTCGAAAACAGTACCATATAGAGATCAAGAATTAATTGGGATGACATCAACAGGTCTTTGAGGCAATTCCACCAGGGAGAACACCTGACAGGGGGTTTGAGCACACCATTGAGTTGGAGGAGGGGGCCAAACGTATGATCACCCCCCCCTATCATCATCCTAGGAGGTTCAAGGATGATATAGAGAATGCAATCAAGGAATTGTTGGCGATGGGACACATTAGACTGAGCAACAACCCATTTGCTTCTTCAGTTGTCTTTGTTCTGAAGAAGGATGGCACCATGAGGATGTGCATTGATTACCGAGCCTTGAACAAGAAAACTATCAAGAATCGGTACCCTATCCCATGCATTGACGAGTTTATGGATGAACTGCATGGGGCAGTTTTCTTCTCAAAGATTGATCTACGCTCTGGACATCATTAGATCAACATTTGAGAGTAGGACATAGAGAATACGACGTTTCGATGTCATTTTGGACACTTCAAGTTCTTGGTTATGCCATTTGGGCTAACCAATGCACACGCTACATTCCAGTCTTGCATGAACCATATATTCAGGGATTAGTTAAGTAAATCAATCTTGGTTTTATTCGACGACATATTGATCTATAGTCGGTCATGGCAAGAGCATATGAGGCAATTGGGTGAGGTATTGAGCATCATGGAGGCACAGTCATTATATGCCAAAGAGTCCAAGTGTGAGTTTGGTATGATAGAGCTTCTTTACTTGGGCCACATCATCAGTGCATAGGGGGTACAGGTTCACCAATATAATATCAGGGCCATTATAGATTGGTCGATGCCCAGGAACGTGAAAAAATTGAAGAGATTCTTCAGGCTATACAGCTATTACAAGCAGTTCATCCAGGATTCTTCTCAGCTTGGAGCACCACTGACAGATCTTACCAAGCATGGGGCCTTCATATGGACCAATAAATCACAGGAATCCTTTTATCACATGAAGGAATTCATGGGCACTTGTCCAGTGTTGGCACTACCATACTTCACCTTGCCATTTGTACTAGAGTGTGACACATCCGATGAAGGGATCGGTGTAGTTTTGATGCAGGGAGGACACTCCATTGTATTCGAGATCTAGAATATTAGTCAGCTTGAGAGGTTGTACTCCATTTATGACAAGGAAATGTTGGCAATCATGCATGCCTTAACCAAATTAAGACAATATTTAGTGGGTAGCAAATTTGTGGTCAAGAACGATCACAACAGTTTGAAGTATTTCCTTGAGCACAAGGACCTCAATGAGTTCCAAAAGAAATGGGTGAAGAAGGTACAGGAATTCAACTTTGACATAGACTATTTCAAGGGGAAGAAGAAAATTTTGGTCAATGCACTATTGAGAAGACCTGCGACATGTTCTTTGATGGAGATTTCAGTAGATTGGAAATCCCACTTGTTAGTGGAATATTCCAAGAACAAGTTCGCTTATGAGTTGATGGATGGGAAGATACAGGATGACCGGTATAGGGTCATTGATGATGTCATATTTTACAAGGATAGAGTCTACTTGGTGCCAGATTCAAGGCTCAAGAAGAAGATCCTTGTTGTAGGAAAATCTCCCTGTGGACAGGTAGATTGCCTCAAAGAGCTAGACCCTAACTCTAAGACAAAAAATTCTTAACATGGACACTGACTTCCTTTCAAATCCATACAAACTAATACACGAGAAGGAAGGAAAATAGCAGTACCTCTTTATCGACGTTTGTCCCTGCATGCTCCAAATCGAGCTCCAAACTCTTGCTCCTCGCTGAGTCCTGTAGACAAACAAAGTACAACCACTTCCTACTCTATTGATATTAGCTTGAAAACAGATCTATCTATCAATGATAAGTTCATGTAATATCAGACACAAACTAGAAAGAAACAGGCCAAGCGTGTCATATTAATGAGAATAACGACAAGAGTACTTACAATCGTAGATGCAAATGCAATAGCTTTGTCAAGTCCCCTTCGTCTAACCCTTGCTCAAGAGATCCACAACCTGGATAATAGCAGCTTCACTGATCACTCTCCTTTGATTGACTGTGTGTTTCCTATGAGATCATAGGTTTCATGCTGGCAATTCTTCCTCCTTTTCAACATCATAGAGCCTGCTTATATAGGTTAAGAGAAGCTCAACCTCTTGAGTTATCTTTAGAACAAGTTAAGGAATTCCCTCCTTGGATCAGGGATCTTCTAATGGAACCAAGAATTCGAATGCAACTGCCTTCTAAACTTGAGAGATCCTCCCCTTATTCTCCTCAACGGGCCAACTACTGCCTCAGATTAGACAACGCTCCCTCAAAAGGGGCATCAGAGCGCTATAGCGCTCCCTAGGAGGCTTGAGGGGAGCGCCAACGCTCCAAGGATGGATAATTCTCCTTCTGAGGGGCATATAAGTGTTATAACACTCCCTGATACCTTATAGGGGAGCGCCAGTGCTCCTAAGGCTGATGTAGGGGAACGCTCACCTTCAAAACCTTTGTTTAAGAGCTCTTCTCAGGTGATAAAAGTTCCTTGACTTCAGTTAATCATTTTTCCTCCTCCAAATCAAGTGTATGAGATGTCTTAAGTGCCTCCTTAGTGTCGTCGTTATGGCAATATGCTTGAACAATATTTGTGACACTTATAAACAACTTGCAACACTTGCGAAACTTGTAAGGAACATGCGACACTTACGACACTTATCGAAGTGAGCAATATTGAGGTGTAATAGATTGCCCCCCAAAGTATGAAGTTAGAAGATGCGAACTGATAACTGAAATGCTTTTTAGATGCTCAAGCAAGGGTATAGACTCGGAGAACCTGACGGAAGCTGCACACAAACATCCAACAAATATCATGACATATTTCAAAACCCAAGGCAGGCATACCTATG
>SNQJ01S0078390.1:42028-61392 GCA_010110895.2 Picea sitchensis
CAGAGAATGTGGGTAAAGTGGTTACATTTAGGAGAACATTGCTACAACACCACCTTCCACATGTCTATTGGTATGACACCCTTTCGAGCATTGTACAAATATGATGCTCCCACTTTGGTAGACTTGGTCTTTGGGGAGAGCAGATCTCCCAAGGCCAAGGATTGGATCATAGAGAGTCAGGAGATTCTAAAGTTGTTGAAAGAGAACCTGCAGAGAATGCAAAACCAATAGAATATAAGTGCAGACAGGCACATAATAGAGCGCATATTTGAGGTTGGAGATTTGGTTTTCTCGAGACTCCAACCCTACAAACAATCATCTCTGAAGAAGAGTGGGGCCGAAAAGCTCAAGCCCAGATTTTATGGTCCTTACAGGATCATGCACAAAGTAGGTGAGGTTGCTTACGAGCTAGATCTTCCAGAGGGGAGCAATATTCATAACGTTTTCCACGTGTCTTGCTTAAAAAAGGCAATTGGACAATTCATTAGCACATTAGACGAGCTTCCCCTGTTGGATGAGGAGGGTTAGTTGGAGTTAGTTCCAGAGCAGGCTTTGGAGTTCTGGGAGCAGAAACTGAGGAGCAAGGTCATCAAAGAGTGTTTGACCAAATGGATAGAGCTTCTAGTAGAGGATGCTACTTGGGAGAGCGAGAAAATGTTGCAGCACCCTGGACTAGTATTGCTTGAGGACAAGCAATTTTGGGAAGGGAGGACTGTAATGTCCCTTTCCAAATAGGATCCCCAGAGAGAAAGCTTAATCGTCTAAACCACCCTGTTAGACTATAGCCAGGGCCAAAAAGGGGTAAGCAGGGTCACTAGAGGTCACTTTAGTCGTCAGTGTTATTTCAGAAAGTGACAATGAGCTAAAAAGGGTAAAAAAAGCACTTTTAAGTTAGTATGAGCTAAAAATAGAAGTCAACAGTGAATTAGGGTTTCAACAGTGATTTAGGGTTTTGGAAATCTATAAAGGAAAGGTCAGAAATCTAATTCATTATTATGCAGATTATGACTTGTCATTGAGGAGAGAGGCACATCTCAGGAGAGATAGTTCAGTGGATTCCAGGAAGAAGACACCATTTGGCTGATTTATGTATTGAGAGACACACCCTAGTCACCAAGAAGATCACACAGGTCTTCAATCATTATTCAACAACAGTTACACAGGGTTCAACGGCAAGGGCACATTCATCCAGAGGGAGGGCGCAACTTCTAAGAGGGATTTAGGTCGACTTACCCCATCCAGGGGGAATTCCAAGATTTCTTTTTGACCCATTTGAGAGGAGGGAAAGGTGCATTTTTTTCCTAGTTCCTCATTAGATTCCGATGGAGGAATCAACTGGGACTCATTTTCTAGACTTGGACATGTGACACATTTGGTGGGAACATTTGGGGTTCCAGAGTGAGCATCAGAATAGATTCAGGGAAAACCTTCCGACCCATTTCCTAGTAGACCAAGGCAGTCGTTTTGAGACAAATCTCGTTCGATTCCGATGGTGGAATCACTAGGAAGCATTTTGCGAGAAGAAGAGGGGCGCAATCCCCTAGGGGTATCCATCTGAGTTCCAAACTCGTCATCACAGGGGTAAGAAAGATACCAGTACTGAGGACTAGAGCAGGGCGCATTTGTTGGGATAGTTTCCAGGCCATTTCGAGAAGTATATCTCCAAGGGAGAACTTTCCAGACTTCCATCAGTTACCGTCAGAGCTACCATATTCCCAGCACACCCATTGATTCCGTAGCAATCACATATTCCGGGTATTATATTTTAGTCGCTTATTTGTATTCCATATAAGATCATTTTTGTATTATTATCTAGCTGAGTGTTGTTATTTTATTTATCCACATTCGGCCTATTGTAATCCGTAGAGATATCATAATACAAACTTTGCAGTCCTTTGTCACATTTATTATTTGTATGATCATTTATATGTTGTAAACAATAGATCCTATATACACATTAACAACATTTCCTATAATATCCAAGTCAAGAACATTACATTAATTGTTCTCAAGGTGGAGATTGTTGGAATTTGGTGACAACAAATTCCTCCAAGGATGGATTTGGATCCTATTATTCTGCGTTGGTTGCAACTAAATAGACCAAGTTGGAATATGGATAGGGATGCATTTAATAATCCATTTATTCTGTAAATGTATATAAATTTGTGTATGCCCATAGAGGCCAAAATGAGAGATGGGAGGATGTGAGGGAGGATATCAGAGAGATTGAAAGTCTGTTGTATTCTCCATGATCTGAATAATAAGACAATCGGGTGTAGCCCAACATTTGGGTGAACCACGTGAAATATCTATGTTTCTAATATGCGTGATTGTTGATTGTCTTATGTGAATTGTGTATTATGCATTTGAAATTATAATAGGATCATGTGGGGATTGAATAAACAAATACAGACTGAAATAATACTTTTTGGATGGGTCCTTTCAATTTTGAAGATGTGGTTAGATAGCTACGTGATAGTAAACTTTAAAGTGGAGCACTAATCCATTGGATATGACGAAGAAAACAATATTATCACATTGCATCAAGATATATATAGTCAATTATTCACTGATTAATTGAGAATGGGAATCGGTTGAGTGTGGTAGGGGTGTTAGATATATATAATCAATTAATCAAGTTAATTGAGAATGAGAATGGTAATCAGTTGAGTGTGGTAAGGATGTTGAGTAACATAAATTGTTTTTTCTTTTTCAAAAGGGGTTAATAGTCTTAGATCGACGGTGCACATGCGAAGAAATTTCAAATACTAAGTGCCAAAGAGTTCTCAAGACCACTGCTTAGTTTGTTGTGAGCTGTGAATACACACACTTAATGAAATTATTTATGAATGTGGAATAACATAGTGCTATGCTTAGCACATAAACTCATAAATAAGATAGAAACTTGTCAATACACACAATGTTTGATATTAATAAACTTTAGCATAGTGAGCGAATAAAATACAATGACAGAGATGAGCTTCGACTCCAATGACTCATTACACTCCTCAACTGTTGTTGATTCTCGACTGTTCTCTATAACTCTCTTTTCTTATTTGTTGCATCTATTATGCATCATCATCCTACTAACTAAAGACTCTGACTTATATGGACCCCGACTATGACATCCTACAGAAACAAGCACCGACTCAATATTAAAGACTACCATTAATTTGGCTGACTCTTCAACCACTTAATTAAACCTGAAAAGATAGAGATCAACTCCATTTATAGCTTCATGCTTAACGATTAACTTTTGATTAAATGTGTGAATTTGTACTTACAATCCATCAGACTGTCTGATTGACAATTCAGCTACTGACATATTGACTAATAGACAAATTGGTGGAGACGTAAATATCTCACCAACTTGTAATTACAGTTTCCAACACTCTCCCTTAATTATAAGTGGGTGGGATTACAAAATAAAATTACATCAAAATTGAGTTTACAAATTTATTGTCACTCATCTGTTACTGCACGGACTCCCGGACTACTGCACAGATGCAGAAATGCATCTCTTACTAAAGCCTTTGTAAAAATGTCTGCGACACTGCAAATGTCTAAACATATCCCTTTGTTATTCACTAATTCTATGATGAAATGATACATTATATCAATATGCTTGGTTTTCTTGTGAAACACATGGTTCTTTGATAACATGATGGTTGAATTGTTGTCACAAAATATAGTTGTTGGTTCCTATTGTTCTTGCAACAAGTATTTTAACATCCTTATCATCCATACTTCTTGACAAGTTTCGCTTGTAGCTACGACGTACTATGTTTTTGCTGAAGAAAGTGTCACTATGTGTTGCTTCCTTGATGTCCATGATACCATACCTGTTCCAAAATGAAATGTGTATCGAGAGGTGATTTTTTTGTCATCAATACTGCCTCCACAATCACTGTCAGTGTATACAATGAGTCTGAAATATTCTGAAGTGGAGTACTTGATGCCAAAATTTTTTGTTCCATTCACATATCTCAGAATTATCTTTCTTGTCTTCCAATGTGATTCTTTTGGAGTCTCCATGAACCTTGAGATTAGGCTCACTACATACACAATATCAGGCCTTATTGATATGAGATACATAAGACTGCCTACCAGTATTTTAAACAGTGTGGGATCCACCTTGGACCCTTGATTTTCCTTTCTTAACTTCAATCCTATTATGACAGGTGTTGGTGCTACTTTTGAATTCATCATATTGAATCTTTTCAATATTCCATGCCCATACTTGGACTGTGAGATAAATATACCAGTTTTGGACTACTGTACTTATATTCCCAAAAAATATCTCATAAGTCCCAAATGATTCATTTCAAATTCATCCTTCATGAATGAATCAAATTCTTATATGCCTAAATTAAATGTAAATATCAAATCATCCACATATAAGAAAACAATTAACATATTACCTTGTTGATTTACTTTGGTGTAGAGTGTTGGCTCACTTTCACTTCTCTTAAATCCATTCTGTGTCAGATAGGAATATATGTGACTGTACCATGCTCTCAGAGCTTTCCTTAAACCATATAGTGCTTTCTTCAATTTGTATACTTTGTCGTCATGTCCTGGAACCTCATAACCTTGTGGTTGTTCCACATATACTTATTCTTCTAACTTTCCATTAAAGAATGTTGACTTTACATCCATCTGATAAATTCACCATTTGTACTGTGCGAAAATCACTAACACAGTTATGACTGTGTCCATGCGTGTAACTGGTGCAAATGTTTCATTAAAATCAATTCCAGGTTGATGTGTAAAGCCTCTTGCAACTAATCTTTCCTTGTGCTTCTGCACTTTTCCTTCTGCATCTTGCTTGGTTTTATAAATCCACTTGACACTTATGACATCCTTTTCATCAGGTACATATACCAATTTCGATGTTTCATTTCTCTCTATGCATCTGATTTCTTCATCCATGGTTGGTTCCCATACATCATATTTGACTTCTTCTTCAAAGGTTAATGGATTATCTATTAGTGAAAACAAAGCAAAAACTGAAAATGAATTTGTTGCATCTTCATTATATATGTCACAGAAACTTCTTGTCTTTCTTGGTAACAAACTTTCTAAAGTTGGATCTCGAGATGTAGAACTGCTTGGACTACTTGCTACTATTTGTTGCGCTTTAGGTGTAGACTTCCCACTTGTTGTTCTTACTAGAGTATTTTGCGTGGTGATTTGCGTCATAGTTCCAAGTGTAGTTGGAACTATGCATTGACTTGTGCATGGTGGTTGAACCACTTCATATTTTGTATCATCACGCACAATAACACTAATGATCTTAACTATATTTTCTACACTCCCATCCCATGCTTCATTCTGCATGAACTGAACATCACGACTAATTATGACTTTTCTTGCGATAGGGTCATAGATCGTGTACCCTTTTGTTTCTTTAGAATACCCAACAAATATACATTTATGTCCTTTGTTATCCAACTTCCTTCTCAACTCATCTGGAACATGTGCGTATGCGATGCAACCAAAAATTTTTAAGTGTGCCACATTATGCTTTGATCTTGTCCAGACTTCCTGAGGAATTATGTTCTTCACACTTTTTGGTGGACATATGTTCAAGATGTATACTGTAGTTTCTATTACCTTAGCCAAATACTCATTTGAAAAATGTTTAGTTGTCAACATACTACGTGCCCTTTCCATGATGGTTATGTTCTTTCTCTCTGCGACACCATTTTTCCGTGGTGTGCATCACGCGGTAAATTGCTTATAAATTCCATGAACTTTACAAGGTTATGAAATTATATTGAAATGTATTCTCCTCCTCTTTCAGTTCTTAGACACTTGATGTAATAACCACTATGTTCCTCCACAAGTGACTTAAACTGTTGAAAATAACCCAATGCGTCAGATTTATGCTTTAGGAAATAAATCCATGTCTTTCTTAAGAAGTCATCAATGAATGTTAGAAAATATGTACTGCCTCCTATAGATGGAGTTTGCATTGGTCCACAAATGTCTGAATGTACAATTTCCAGTGGAACTATTTCTCTGTAAGACTTGCTAACTGGAAATGATTCTCTGTGTTGCTTTCCAAATATGTAGCCTTCACATATCCTTTCTTGTTTTTCAATTAATGGCAAACGTTTTACCATATCCTTTGTGTGTAACAACTTCAGACCTCCAAAGTTCAAATTTACAAATCTGAAATGCCATAGCCAGGAATCATCCTGTATTTCAGATTGGAAGGTTGCCTTCATCTCTATGCCATTTTATCCTTTCTTGATACTGCACATGCTATTTTCTTCATTGGAACTGTGCGCACTTTATGTTGTAAATGCAGTGTCTAACTGTGCATTTTTTCCTTTATCAACAATTTTTTTTGTGTTCTTATTCTTGTGTGGTTTCAAAGTTAATGGAAACATCACGTTACTTGTCATCTATATTTTTGCAATAAGTAGATTACTTGGGAATTTATCCATGATCGCATAGTGATTATCTTCCATGTAGATTCTTTATCCTTTTTGTAACAACCATTGTGTGCTCATCATATTATGCTTCAGACTAGAAACATAATATAGATCAGACGTAACTCTTTGTTATCCTTTCTTGGTTAAGATGTTTATACTGCCTTTTCCTAAGACAGTGACTTGGATATATGTTCCAAGTGTAACCTTGGTTTGGATTGACTCATCCAAACTAGAAAACAATTCTATGTTTCTTGTCATGTGGTTACTGTAACCTGAATATAAATACCATATGTCACATGGACTTGCTTGGGAAAAATTGAATTCAAATGGTGACACTATATGAGGTATTTCTACAACGTTAGGCATTTCTACATCGTGCACCATAAACATTGGGCGAGTTTGGTTATTTTTCTTGTTTGAATGATCTTGACTTTGCATGTTCTGATTATATTGTCTCTTCCTACACTCATATGCATAATTTCCATACTTTTTACAGTAATGGCATTGAATCTTTGACTTGTCAGTTCTATGACAACTTGACTAGCTAGTACTTGGGTTTTGACTTCTTCCACCAACATTTCAAGGATTACTATTGCATCCACTTCTATCATGACTTCTTCCTCTATCTCTAGAGTTAGCTCTCCCCCTTCCTCTTCCATGGCTTATAGATGACTCTGCGAAAAATGCATTCTCTAATGACATACCTATCGTGTTCAATCTATGTTCATGATTGATGAGGGAAGCTTGCAATTCATCTAGGTTGAACTGACTCAAATCGTTTCCTTCTTCTAGAGCCACAACAAGGGTATCAAATTTAGGAAGAAGACTCCTAAGTACTCTCTCAATTACTTTTCTATATTCTATGGTTTCACCATGAGACTTAATCTGATTTATGAGCCCAATGACATGGGTATAAAAATAATCTATTGAATCTATCTCTTTTATTGACAGAGTTTCAAAGTCTCTTCTAAGAATATGCAGTTTTGTAGTCTTTACTTTGTCGATGCCCTGATAAGAGGTTTGTAATATGTACCATGCTTCCTTAGTTTTCTTTTATGATGCAACTCTTGGAAGTATACTCTCATGCATGGATTGATGTTGTTGATGATTATGGTTGCGTGAGACATCCTCCATGACACGGACTGAGTGAGTTGGCCTGAGAGAGAGCCCATGAGTTGGGTGTGTTGTTCCTCTCTGAGACAAAAAAGTAAAGTTGTGTGTACCCCTGTGTGGGGTGAGGAATCCCATGGGTTGGGTGTGTGGTTCCTCTCTGAGATAGATATGGAATGTTGTGCCCTTGTGTGAGGTGGTGAAGCCCATGAGTTAGGTGTGTGGTTTCTCTATGAGACAGAGATGGAATGTTGTGTTCCCCTCTGTAGGGAAGCCCATAAGCTGGGTATGTGGTTCCTCTCTGAGACAGAGATGAAATGTTGTGTGCCCCTGTGTGGGGAAGCCCATGATTTGGGTGTATCATTCTGAGATAAAGATAAACGATGTATTGGCCTCCTTTGTGCAGAGAGTTGATGAGATGTGATACTCCAGATGATTCTCTTGTGTAACATAGTGAGAAAGAGATATGTTGAGTTGGATGTGCCTGTGAATGAGCACAGGTGAATGTGATCCTAGTGGTTGAGCACTAGTGAGTGTGGTTCTCCTGTAAGACACAGTGAGATAGAGATGTGGAAATCGTTGTGGCTGAGCATAGATGGATGTGCCACTAGTGGATGAGCATTAGTTGGTGTATGAGATCCCTTTCTATATTGTACAAGATTCAGACTTACCTAAAAACCTATTTGTGATGTAAAGGGTACAGGTCGGCCCCACCATAAACTGAAAGATAATTAATGTAAAAGATAATTAATATGGTAATTATTAATTATATTATAAGTTATTGAGTTCGGACCTGTTGTTCCAATAGAAACTAATGTTGACAGGTTCAGTCTAATATAAATAAAGGTAAATTCCCCATTGAGGAATTATAACACAAGTGTGAGTTTGGAAATTTCAGCAAACACTTGTTCTTGGGAAAAGTGCGCATCTCTCTTGGGTGCTAGTATTCTAGGGTTTATGAGCACCCTTTTGTGTGATAGGCTTTTATGGTGGTGGAGGTATTTCTCTTGAATAATATAGAAAACGATTGGATGGGTTTTCTTCCCTTGTTGAGAAGGGTTTCCTAGGATACTTCTTGTGTACTTGTGCATGGTGTTTCTTCTTATGATCTTGGTTGTTGCAACAAATTGTTTATGGTTTAAGTAAAATGCTAAAAATGGAATGAAATTCATGCATAAACCTAGCCTATTGAAAAATCAACATGGAATCAAAGCATAGATCTTGAAGAACCCATTTCACAATCATTAAATCAGTCGTCCTCTCTTTTCTACAAATCTGTACGACTCTCTAGGGTTTCTGCAAAATTCGTATGACCCTCTCTTGTTTGGAATTTTCAACACTTTACACTTGGATGTTGGGGCTGAAATTTGGATAAGGGTGTACCGTCTCCCTCAGTGCACCTCTAGAGACTCTCAAAGTGAAAATCCAAGGATTTTGGATTTTTGGCCCTAGGGTTTCTCGGGTTCCACAATTTTCTGCAGAATTTTTTATTTTAGGGTTCTTGCAACTCTTTGAAGGAACTTTTCAACTCAACAGTATTCATGTGACACTGTCAAAGCTTATTGTTGGCAGTCATAAGCCCAACAAAACGTAATTTTTCTAGTCTAACCTAACCCTTAGGTTTTCTAAATCGAGTTCGCGAGAGTTTCTAAAGAAATCCGAAAATATGAAGAACAAAACCTTAGTGGAAGATAGGCTTGATGGATCAAGCAACTTAAGCTCTTGGAAGTCAAGGATTCATATCACCCTTGAAGAAGATGATCATTTGAGTGTGATACAAAAGACTTTACCAGAAACAACTACCGATGAAGAGAAGGAAATAAGAAGGGAAGAAGATTTCAAGGCAAGGAAAATAATCATTTATTCAGTAAAATATCATCTCCTACCTCGTATTTCCAACCCGAAGACATATTATTAAATGTATGAATCACTGAAATATATGTTTGAAAGTGACAACACCCTCAGATCCCTTACCTTAAAGGGCCAGCTTCAAAGTACCAAGATGACAAAAGGTGATATAGTTGTTACCTTCTTTATGAAGATATCAGAGATCAAAGTTAATCTAGGTGTCATTGGAGAAATCCTGTCTGATAGAGAACTTCTCTTATCCACTCTCAAAAATATTCCAAAACATTGGGAACCTTTTCTTCAAAGCATCAATGGAAGGGAAAAATTACCCACTTTTGATCATTTGTGGACAGACTGTACTCAAGAAGAACTTAGACTTAGAAATAGAGGAGTGGAATACTCCCATAATGACAACCATGCTCTTGCACTTCATACAAATAAAGGAGGAAGATTCAAAATAAACTTCAGACAAAGATTCAGAGATGAGAAGACTCCATCAACTTTAGTTCATAATCAAAGAAGAGATGTTTCAGAGATCCAGTGCTTCAGATGTGACAAGTATGGACACTATGCAAGAAATTGTCCAACCAGGAAGAAAGGAAGACAATATGATTCCACCGCTAACATTGATCCAAACCCACCTCAAAATGATGAAGATAAGAGAGATGATAATTATTTCCTCTAAACCAAATACTGAATTGAGCATGAATGCAGGCTTAAGTAATTTTTTTGATCATTAAACTTATAGTTGATTGCATTCTTAATAAGTGAAGGGTATTATCTCTAGTGTGGGATACCTCATGACTTGGACCATTATCCTTGATACAGGATTCCAAACTTTATTGATTGATTATTATGCTAGACAGTAGAGCACCCGAAGACATAAAAGATCTAGCAAACAAGTAAAATAATACACCCATCCTTCAGACTTCAAAGGGAGTTACTTGACTCAGAGGGAATCAAACAAAATGAGAATAAGGAAGAGATATTACCTTCTCCCTTTTAGAAGTTCAGAGGGAAAAAAATATTGATCCAATTTCTCCAGTTGATATTCCCAGAAACCTTGTAGTAGGCCATGAAAATCCTTTCTAAACTCAAAAAACTCTGCAAGGGGAAGACGAACATACAATTGATGGAAGTGTTGAGAAATATAAAGCGATATTTGTAGCCAGAAGATTCCCACAAATAGAGGGAGTTGTCTATGGTAATACATTTGACCCAGTAGTCCGATACACTACCAACCATCATACATGAGTTGGAAACTACATCAGATGAATCTAGAGACAAACTTTATCAATGGTGAGATTGAGGAAGAAGTTTACATCAAGCAGCCATAAGGACTCGTGATATAGGATGAGAAATCTCATGTGTATAGGTTGAAGAAAGTCTGGAAACCTTATTGTTGGACACAAGGAAGCTTTGACTTATGATTTCGAGATGAAGGATCTGGGTATGATGCAATACTTCTTGGGACAAGAAGTATGATAGAGGACCAATGAAATTTTTCTTGAGTCAAGGAAAATATACAGTGAGGATTTTAAAGAAGTTTAGTATGAAAAAATTAAAATCCATGTCTACATCGATGGTGATAGATTTGACTAAAATAAATGGTGATGATTCAGATGAGATTGACTCACATGTGTACTAACCGCTGATTGGATCATTAATGTATATGGTGAACACCAGACCTGATAAATGCTATGCAACAAATGTGCTTAGTCAATCCATGAGTCAGCCAAGACAGATAGCAGTAAAGTATGTATTGATATATATACCAGGTACAGTTGGATATGGCCTAAGATATGCCTCCAGTGTGGACTTGAGTTTTCAGGGATATGTCGATACAGATTGGACAGAAAGTACAGTGGACCGAAAGAGCACATCCAATTTTTTTTTCACCTTGGGGTTTTCCATGGTTTTTTGGTGCAGCAGGAAACAAAGCTTTGTGGCCTTGAGTACCACAAAACCAGAGTATATAGCATTGAGTGTGGGAGTCTGCGAAGTAGTGTGGCTCCGTAAGCCTCTGACAGATTTATTTTATCATGAGATGGATTTTATTATTATAACCATAGTTGTGTGAATCTCTTTGAGAATCCTGTGTTTCATGATAGATAGAAACACATTGAGATAAAATATCATTATATCATAGACATGGTGCAGAGGAAAGCAATACACGTGCAATACCTTCCTACACATGAGCAGATAGCAGATATCTTCACCAAATCGCTTGCCAAGACGAAGTTCGAGTACTTCTGTGAGAATCTGGCTTGGTGGAGAATACCTCTCTAGCTGAAAGGGAGTGTCGATGACTACCGCCAAAACGAAGCTAAAGTACTTTCGTGCGATACTTTACCTAATGGAGAATGCCTCCCTAGCTGAGAGGGTGTTGATGATTACAGCTACGTGAGAGATCCTCCAGGATACATACTGAGTGAGTTGGCCTGAGAGAGAGCCCTTAAGTTGGGTGTTCCCATGAGATGGGTGTGTTGATCCTCTCTGAGACGAAGAAGGAAAGTTGTTTGTACCCCTGTGTGGGGTGAGGAAGCCCATGAGTTGGGTGTGCCCATGAGATAGGTGTGTGGTTCCTCTCTAAGAAGAAGATGGAATGGTGTGCCCCTGTGTGAGGTGGTGAAGCCCATGATCTGGGTGTGTTTTTCCTCTCTGAGACTGAGATAGAATGTTTTGTGCCCCTGTGTAGGGAATCCCATAAGCTGGGTATGTGGTTCCTCTCTGAGACAGAGATGAAATGTTGTGTGCCCCTATGTGGGGAATCCCATGAGTTGGGTGTATCGTTCTAAGAAAGATATGAAACGATGTATTGTCCTCCTCTGTGTAGAGATTTGAGATGATGTGATACTCCAAATGATTCTCCTTTGTAATGCAGTGAGGAAGAGATCTATTGAGTTGGATGTGCCTGTGGTTGAGCACTAGTGAGTGTGGTTCTCCTCTGAGACACAGTGTGATAGAGATGTGGAAATCCATGTGGCTGAGAACATATGGATGTGCCCCTAATGGATGAGCATTAGTGGGTGTATGAAATCCCTTGCTATATTGTACAAGAGTCAGACTTAACTAAAACCCTATTTTGGTCGGCCCCACCACAAAGTGAAAGATAATTAATGTAAAACATAATTAATATGGTAATTATTAATTATATTATAAGTTTTTGAGGTCGGCCCTATTGTGCCAATAAACACTACTATTGATTGGTTCAGTCTAATAAAAATAAAGGTAGATTCCCCATTGATGAATCATAACAGAAGTGTGAGTTTGGAAATTTCAGCAAACATTTGTTCTTGGGAAAAGTGCGCACCTCTCTTGGGCACTAGTCTTCTAGGGTTTGTGAGCACCCTTTTGCGTGCTAGGTTTTTATGGTGGTGGAGGTATTTCTCTTGAAGAATATAGCAACAGATTGGTTGGGTTTGCTTCCCTTGTTGAGAAGGGTTTCCGAGGATACTTCTTGTGTACTTGTGCATGGTTTTTCTTCTTGTGATCTTGGTTGTTGCAACAAATTGTTTATGGCTTAAGTAAAATGCTAAACATAGAATTAAATTCATGCTTAAACCTAGGCTATTGAAAAATCAACATATGTATGTAAAACAACGTCTTTCCATCCTTCTTTCTTTGATCTTTCAAGACATCTTTGTCAGCTTGTGAGAGGAAATTATATGTTGCATGATCTACTCGTTCCACATAGCCATTCTCGACTATCTCCCATACATATTGACCTCAGAACAACTCCTTCATGGTCAAGGACCACATCTCATAATTCTTTCTTGTAAAGGTGGGAGGTTGCAGATTTGAGGTAGAAGCCATATTTCACTTTTTAACAAATTTTATGCTCTTAAACTTTTTCTAATAGAACTTTCTCTGATACCAGATCTCATATCGACGGTGCGCAGAGTGTACTCTGCACGACATAGTTTCAAACACTATGCACCAAATAGGCTACACGACAGATTTCTCAAGACCACTGCGCAATGCACAGACTGCTCAGTTTGTTGCGTGTTGTGAATACACACACTTAATGACATGATTTATGAATGTGGAATAACACAGTGCTATGCTTAGCACATAATCTCAAAAATAAGATAGAAACTTGTCAATACACAAAATACTTGATATTAATAAACCTCAGTGCAATGCACAAATAAAAATACAACGACAACAATGAGCTTCGACTCCAATGACTCATTACACTCCTTAGTTGTTGTTGCTTCTTGATTGTTCTCTCTACCTCTCTTTTATGCTATGCCTCATCTATTATGCATCATCATCCTACTAACTAAAGACTCGAACTTATATGGACTTCGACTGTGACTTCCTACAGAAACTAACACCGACTCAATATTAAAGACTACCATTAATTTGATTGACTCTTCAACCACTTAATTAAACCTGAGAAGATAGAGATCAACTCCATTTATAGCTTTGTGCTTGCTGACTAACTTTTGAGTAAATGTGTGGCTTTGCAGTTACAATCTGTGAGACTGTCTGACTGATAATTTGGCTACTAACAGATTGACTGACAGACAAATCGACAGAGACGTAAAGATCTCACTGACTTGTAATTACACTTTCCAAGAAATTTAGGTTGGATGGAATGGTTTTATGGTTTTAGAATAAGATTTAAAATTATTAAAAACTATTTTTTCATGATGCATGGAAATAGGTTAAGGGTTTAACATTGAAAGACATGCTTATACTTTCAAGATTATTAATGGGTCATTTTAGGTGGAATTTTTATTTTAATAAGAGATGTTTATTTTCACTCATAGTTGACAATGAAGATACTATAGGTTTTACCAACTTCCTAAAGAAATATAAAATAAAAATAACAATGTATTTATATATATTAAAGACAATTTAAGATGTACACATAATATAAAATCTATTATATATAAAAAGATAAAGAAAGATAGCATATTTACACATAAATATAAATATTATAAATAGGATATTTATATAAAAATATTATTACAATGTAAATATAAACATTTTAACAATATTCAAAATTGTATTTTTACATATTTATATCTTTATAAATTATGGTTTTTAAATTATTAAAAATTGATATCCATTATAATTAATTTAAATCTATTTTAAACTATTAAACATCTTACACATAAAAAAAAAATCAATTTTATTGAATATTAAATAGAATCCTAAATTACATATTTATATTCTAATTATTATTTTATAAACTCCTAAATAATTATTAAATTTTGACTCTTCAATATTCAAGTTATTTTATTGTCACTATGTGGAAAAGTATGGTATCTTATTGTCATTGTGTGGAAAGGTATGGTAAAATAGGTAATCCATTAATGAGATAGTAAGTTGAGGGCTCTCTTTTGTCGTGGCCATCTGCATGTCTATATTTCTCCACTTCACCGCATGAGGTCAGATATACGCCTTCACAAAGTAATTTGGCCTATATGAGATATTGATCTCGCACTAGACATATTGATATGGTTGTGTTTTCTATCTAATAATGTAGTAGAATACATTATGTGGTTAGATCGTTGCATGACTGAGCCATGAAATTACTCAAGTGTAAATCGTTTCCTACTTGAAATCACTCGAAATTGCACTAGGCTTTTGTTGTCTCTTCCATATACTGTAATTTCTCCCTCAAACACGAGATCGAGATCACTATATGTTGGCGTTAAGGATTCATATCTATGTGCTACAATGTAGTTGGTTGTTGCATCCTATATTTTTTAATGGATCGATGGGAAGATCCTATATTTTTTATTGTAGATTAAATCGAATGGATTGATGGGAAGATCACATGGAACGATGAGGTATTAAATCACATGGATCGATGGGCAAATCATGTGGAAAATCGACATGATATTTTCAAGTCTTTTGTTTTTTAATCCAATTTGCTTCATTTTGGTTGTGTTAATTCTTCAGAATTGGAAATTGATCACCTTCCTTTATCAATTAATACCCTAGATGAGTTTTAATCCGAGTAGAGATATGCAAATATTCATCGGTAATTATCAAAATAATTTCGAAGACCCGACAGGGGTGCCTACAATTAGCCATGATGATAAATAAGAAACGGTCATACATTCTTCTCAGGGCATGAAGCCAGACTATGAAGGAGAAATAATAATAAGCGACGAGGGCTTAAACAACTCAATGAACCTCGGAGTTGATTCTCCCATGCAACAATTTTATGGCTCAGAAATTGATCCGTTTCTTGACCACCCAGAGAACATGAGTCCTGCCATGGATTCAAATCATTTAGCTATAAATACCAATAAGTTATGGAGTATTGATATCTAGGTTGGTGAGGGAACATACTACTCGTTAAACATATTAAGACAAGTGGATTCATTGCCCTTATTCTAGCTTGCTCCACCTTCTTAATCTTCGTCTCTGATTTCCACAATTGTTGAACATTAATTCTGACCCTCAGTGCACAAAGTTTAGTTGTTCAGATCGATGGAAGTTTACCCTAAGTAACCCATGTTTGAATTAGAAGCATTTTTATGCTCTATATGTATCTGTACCAGCTGCGAGGCTCCAGTTAGAAAAACTACAATACATGAAGGTTTCCAATGAAAAGACCATTATTGTTCATGTGGCAGATCTTCGACATGGTAATGTTGGATTCGCTGGTGTTACACATACAATTTTAGGAAAGGTTCGAATTCTGATTTGGCTTTATTACTTTATCTAGAACACATTTGGGAGGATATTCATTATGCAATTTTAGATGCACTGAAAACGGTCTAAACTGAGAGCAACATGCTTCGAATATTATGATAATTTTGTTCAGCTACCATGAAAAGTAATAAGAATGTGTGGGAGAAGTAATATGTGAAATTCCAAACCATATGTTTAGAGGAAAATTTTTGTAGTGTAGCTTTGATTCTTTGTTTTTATATTAAATGAATTATTCTCCTACCATTATAGTAGCTAGCCAAAGTATACCAGTAATCTAAGTTATTTTGTACATCTTCTGTTTCATCATTTTGGATGGACTATTTTTTTATGACTTTCTGATTTTGATAGCTCTACAACCGATTTCCTATTTGAATTCAGGTGCATTTATTAGACTATCACTCGAGGGAAACATTGTGACCACTCAAATTGAAGCTCTTAAACATACGAATGTTCTACTTGGTTCTGTTGAAATTCCAAGGGCAGTGGCATCTCTATACAGTGCATTGGATGACCTATTCAACAATATGAGCTGAAATTAACGAGCTTTTATTATTTGCAGGATGTATAGAATATTTTTCTTTTGTAAAACATTATTACTCAAAAACAATTAACAAAATCTATTTCTATAGATTTTATGTTCCACTATCTATTTCATAAAAACAACCATTAAAACTACTACTACCATCGCTCTACAACCCTTAGCTTTCTAAAAACTTGCATTTCACAGACATAGCACCCCATTAGGAGTCATGTGCAAAAGAAACTTGCGGATGGGAGGGTCTCTCCACCTATATGCATGCATTGAATACGGTTGAGAAGATCACAAATGAGTATATTGATCATGCCAGCCAAAACCTTGTCCCATTGCCTGACACGTGGTCTCATTGTGACAACTATGAGTAAACCATTAAAATAACTTTTTTAATTAATGATGTGAACTTATGCAAGGGGAAAATATTTCATGGATAATATGCATTTTAGGTTTTCTATTGTTCCCGAACTCTTTCAAAACCCAAACGCCTTGTAAGTCTACTAAAACTTTGACACCATACTTATTGACGATAGATTAGTAGGATCCTGAGTTCAGCGAATTTAATAATTTATCATAGTTTAGATAGGTTAATATTTTAATAATTTATCATAGTTTAGATAGGTTAATATTGATATGCATACTCAAATTTATCGGCTCTAATTTCAGGAAGTATAAGGTAAAGTGTGAGTATTCTTTATGAGTTAGTTAATGGTAAATAAATTATTATGAATAGTTTTTTGATTGATTTCACTAGTCTAATTAAGATTGATGAATCTTTTAGTAACATTTGTATAATTAATCACTTTGCAGATGTTAAGTGAATGTTAATTTTCAGATTAAAAGATAACTAATCATGCAACACTTTTTAAGTTTTCAACAAAATGTCATTCTAACTTAAATTTCCCTCACTTAATTAGCAAGAAGAGGGGATGCTTTTGATTTTTTTTAATGGTAAAAAAGTTTAACAAAAAGGCCTAATATTCTAGCTAGACAAAGAGTTTTAATCTGTAACAAACTTATAACCAATATGTGGATTTGAACATGTACCTAAGCAATTTTTCCTCGAATGTACTTTTATGTTTCCACATTTTAAAGGTTTACCTTTTGCACCTTTAGGAGCAATTGCAAGTAATAACTTGTTGGAAATGGTGACAACAATTTATCCATGAATAGGATTTCAGATCCTATAAACCAGGGTTGGTTGTAACCTATGCGACCAATTTAGAATATGGATGAGATTACATTTAATATGTATATTGCTATACATTTGTATGCCCGTAGAGGCTGAGTGTGTCAAAGAGGAGTGAGACCCGACTGTAATCTCCATTAGCTGAATAATAAGATAATCGATACCTATGCTTGGTGGGCGTAGCCCAACATTTGGGTGAACCACGTAAATTGTTGTGTTCTTTGTCTGCATTTGTATTAATTGTCTTATGGTAATTTGTGTTTCCGCATTTGCAAATTACAACAAGTGGTATCAGAGCTCAGGAGGACACAGACTGGAAGAAGCCGTTCACTAAAGAGGCTGTATTGAAATCACTGCTGAATGTCTTGTTTTTTTTGGCATCAGCGCTTGGCTATCATTGAGAGGGGGCGTCGGCGCTGGACATTAATTCTAGGGGTGCGCTGTTAAATGAAATTCGCGGTTTTTTGAGAGGGAGCGCCGAAAGGGAGCGAGCGCTCACCTTACCGACCAAAGGGAGCGCCAGCCCACTAGTTGACTTATATTAAAGGTTATTATATTTGACAATTTAAATATAATATGTGAAGATGGAGGATGAAGGGTGGAGGAATAAGGTGGAATGGATTTTTTATTAAATCTTTTCTTTTTTTTATAATTATAAGGTGGAGGAATAAGGTATGTAATTTTCTTTTTGAAAATTACACAAGATTATTTTTTTTATTTTTTTTCACATATTTTTTAAAGGGCCTTGAATATTACAAACAGTGGTGTTTGTTTCTTTTATGTTTCTTCTAATGAAAAAGATGCAGAGTGCTAAGTTTGAAATTGAAAAGTTTAATGGAAAGAACAATTTCGAGATATGGAAGGTTAAGATGCACGATCTGCTCGTGCAACAAGGCGTGGTGAAGGCGCTTTTGGGAAAAGCAAAGCAGCCCGCGTCCATAACAAATGAAGACTGGGATGAGATGGATGCGAGAGCACTGAGTGCCATACGCCTGTGTTTGGCCGACGATGTATTGTTCAACATTGTTACAGAGAAGACATCAGTCGATTTGTGGTCAAAGCTGGAAAGCTTGTACATGACGAAATCCTTGACAAACAAGATCTTTCTGAAAAGACAATTGTATAGTTTGCGCATGAAGGAAGGTACGAAAATTTCTGATCATCTAAATACTTTCAATACTCTTCTAGTCTAGTTGAATAGCATGGGTGTGAAATTTGAATCCAAAGATAAGGCAATTACATTATTGTGTTCTTTGCCCGCGTCATGGGATCATTTCGTTACCTCTATTAGTTTCAGTTCAACATAAACTATTGAGTTTGATGATACTGTTGGAGCTTTACTATCTGAGGAAACAAGGAAGAAATACAATCTAGAAACCTCTACATCTGAGGCATTGGTGGTCAGAGGCAAACCAAAAGAAAGAGGACAGGGTAAGAGGGATTTCTCTCGATCAAAGTCGAAAGGCAGAAAGAGCAAGCTCAAGTGTTGGTTTTGTGGAAAATCCGGACACCTGAAGAAGGACTGTTGGAAGCGACAACAAACCTCCAAAGAAGACCCTCC
>SNQJ01S0078391.1:0-10490 GCA_010110895.2 Picea sitchensis
GCCAGTCGTATTTTTTAAACTCCTCTACAACAACAGACTGAAACTTGCCTGGTCCATTAATTCTTTTGTGAAATCTGTAAGCAGCTGCCAATTTGTAGCGCTCCATATCATAGATTTCAGATCTCCAGTGGTGATAGGGGCCATTAACTCTTTGGGCACATTAAACACCGACGCACACCATTCTTTCACCTTTTGCTTTTCCTTTTGCTCTTCTTCTTCTAGTACATCTAGACATTCCTTAACTTGAGTAACCCAACTATCTTCATTCATCTTCACTTGAACGGCTTTAGTGTTGCATTCCATGTTTTCAGGTAGGAGAAAAGGAGCTACACAACAAAATAGTTAGAAAAGTTCGAAATATATCAGGAGAGTTTACAGGCTGTTCAGCATGACATGGAATTCAATTGGTAGAAAATTATTTTCAACAAATAAAAATAATTATGAATTCTATAGTCTCTTTCAAAACTACAATATTATCTTCACTTCTTTGGCGATACATAGAATATACGCTAACTTCCTTGGGCAATTTGATATTTTTGGATCTATATGTACACGTACAGCAGTCACGATAGTTAAGTTGGTGGTCGCAACTTGTGCCAGGCTAACATTATCTTTTTTATTTTTTTACTTTACAAATATCATTTATTTCAAATGAGTGTATAAGAATTTTTTTGTTTATGAGATAGGAGATCCTTTTTATTTAACTACTAAAATCTATTAACATATACATATCCTACTCCCATGTGAATTTGAACTTGTGATTTTTTAGGAGGAAACACATGTTAACCATTAAGCTCAATATATAGGAAATGAAAGTAAGAAAATTATCAATGTTATGTATGTTGTTCATTATGAGAAGATATTTTAGAGTGAAAAACTTGAAGAAATGTTTACCCTTCAAAAGATTCAATCTAGTTCAACTTATGATAGATCTCAAGTTAAAATGGATATACAATGATATTTTACAAATTTTCATGAAAGAGATAATAGATAGATTTTTAGGAAAAAATTGAAATAAAAAATAGCAAAATACTTCTTAAAAAATAATTATATTATCAACCTCAAAATTAGAAAAATAATAAAATAAAAAAGAATCAAAATGATGTGAATTATAAGAGTAAACTGGTTTTAAGATTAAAAATGTTCTTCAAATCAACAAAATTAAAAAGAGATGTGTAATTCGCCATGCTTAACATTGACACTTGGCATGTTAAAAAAACATTAGTAACAAAAATATTTTAATGTCCACCTTAAATAATATAATTTTATATGTGAAAGATAAAGTAATTGGAAGTAAAAAAAATAGTAATCCATCCTTAACCATCTTCTAATTTCCAGTATGAGGGAGTTGTGTAATTATTTCATTGCTTAGTATGGAGTTGATAGTGACATTTAAAAAGAAATATTAATAACTTAAGGAAAGGTTTACACTTCAAAAGATTCAATCCCACCAACATGATAGATAAGTTAAGATGAATATACAATGATATTTTACAATTTATTTGGTGGACAAAATGGGTTTGTAAGAAAATTAAAATAGAAAATATATCTTAAAAATACTTAACTTAAAATACAAATTGTATTATCAACATCAAATTTAGAAAAAATAATAAAATTTAAAAAAAATCAAAATGATATGTGAATTATAAGAGTAAATCAAATAAACAAAATTCAAAAAGGGAGATGTGTAATTTAACTTTCTCTTATTTTATTTTTTAATACCAAGTGAGTTGAAATTCTATATTACTGAGTAAAATATTATACAAAAAGGGAACAGGGGTATCCCCTTATCATGAAACCGACCCAGTCTCCATAAGTTCGTTTGAAAAAACTATACCATAAGAAATACATAAAAATGAGAACATATAACATGGTTTGTTCCTATACTGATAAACAAAATGAGTTTGAGTTGATGTTGCGCTAGTCTAAGAGGATTGGATGACTTTCATCCCTTCCTTCCTTGCCCTTAAATTAGTTCTCCTTTTTCTGGGTCCTTTTGATGTTGGCTAGTGTTCCGCATTCGGTTTGGTGGAGTGATGTCCATGTGGTGGACATAGTGGTTTCTTTGGAGTGATTTCCATGTGGTGGACATAGTGAAGGTAGAGGTGAAATTGAGAATTGTCCAGCCAGTCGTTATATTTTTTCGCCAGTCGTTATATTTTTTCGCTTTGGTTCCTTTGGTCCTCTACTATGCTTCTTGAGTTGACCTCCAAGTTGACACTTTGCATTTAAAAAAAATATTAATAACAAAAATATTTCAATGTCCACCTTAAATAACATAAATTTATATGAACTTTATATAGGGAGAGAAATATCATGTAATTGAAAGTAAAAAGAAAATTATTCCATACATAACCAATTTCTACTTTCCAGTGAGAGGGAGATGTGTAATTCCTCCCGATTACTTAGTAGAAAGTTGACACATGACATTTTATAAAATATTAATAACAAAAAATTCAACTACATAAATAAAAAATATTTTCAATGTCCACCTTAAATATTAGCATAATTAATATGAACTTTATGAATGAACAATTGAAATTAAAAAATTATTATTTCATCCCAACAATCATTTCTACTTTCTAAGATACTTAGTAGAAGGAATTACATATCTCCTTCATACCAGAAAGTAAAATGTGGGTATGGATGGAATACAAATTTTTTTACTTGCAATTCCTTGATGTTCTCTCTATATAAGGTTTATATAAAATTATGTCATTAAGTGGACGATAATAACATGTTTTAACATACCCTTGTTACTACTTTCTAGGCCCCGCAACCCAGTGGGCCCTATATATAAAGTGAGCCTAATGGTTAAGAACATGTGTTTCCTCTTAAAGAGGTCATAGGTTCAAATCCAGAGGAGGTAGGGTATATGCAAGCCTTCTCATAGACCAATTTGGTGTCTTGGCAGTAGAGTGACAACAAAATGATTGCATGTGTGCATTATTATCATATAAAAAGGAAATTAAAGTAATAAAATTATCAATGTTATGTGTGTTGTTTATTGTGCAAAGACTCTTTTATAGATTGAAAACTTGAGGAAATGTTTACCCTTCAAAAGATTCAATCTTTTCAACTTATGATATATATCAAGTTAAGATGGATATACAATGGCATTTTACAAATTTTCATGGGGTAGAGAATAGATTTTTAGAAGAAAATGAAATAAAAATATATTAAAAATACTTCTTAAAACACTAATTGTATTATCAACATTAAAATTAGAAAAATAAAAATAAAAAATAGTCAAAATGATATGTGAATTACTTATAAGAGTAAAGAGTTTTAAGATTAAAATTTTTCTTCAAATCAACAAAATTTAAAAAAGGAGATGTGTAATTTCTTCCATTAAGCAATAGATTTCACACTTGGTATGTTAAAAAACCATTAGTAACAAAAAATATTCAATGTCCACCTCAAATAACATAATTTTATATGAACTTTTATATAAGAGAAGAGATCAAGTAATTGGAGTAAAGAAAATAGTAATCATCCATATCACTTTCTAATTTCCGGTGTATGAGGGAGTGCGTGAATTATTTCATCTCTTAATTATGGAGTTGACAAGTGGCGTTTAAAAAAATATTAACAAAAATATTAAAAGAGGCTGAGGAAAAGGTTCACACATCAAAGATTCATTCAAAAGATTCAATCTCATCAACATGATAGATAAGTTAAGATGATTATACAATGGTATTTTACAATTTATTTGGACATGTGGGTTTGTAGAAAAATTAAAATAGAAAATGTATCTTAAAAGTACTTCTTAAAATACAAATTGTATTATCAACATTAAATTTAGAAAAATAATATAATTTAAAAAAAATAAAAGCTGACATGTGAATTATAAGAGTAAATAGTTTTAAGATTAAAAATGCTCTTTAAATAAACAAAATTCAAAAATGGAGATGTGCAATTCCTTCCATTCTTAACATGGAGTTGACATTTGGCATTTAAAAAATATTAATAACAAAATTTTTTTTTTTTTTTTTTTTTTTTTTAATTTTATTTTATATGAAATTTATATAGGGAGAGAAATATCAAATGGTGAAAGTAAAAAAATAATTATTCCATCACTTTTTAGAGTGGGGAGATGTGTAATTCTTTTCGATTAACTTAGTATAAAGTTGAAACATAGCATTTAAAAAATAATAATAACAAAAACAAATTCAAAGTAGACCATAAATAAAATATTTCAATGTGTCACTTAAATAACATGGTATAGAGAAAGATCAACGTGGTGAAAGTAAAAAATTAGTATTTCATCCATAATCATTTTCTACTTTCTAAGCATACTTAAGTAAAGGGTATGGATGGAATATGAATTTTTTACTTTCAGTCACCAATAAGATTCTATATAAGTTCATATAAGAATGTATTAAGATGAACATAATAACTGACTATAATAATATTGAAATATGTCACTTGTCAACCCCATGTAAGCAGAGATGGTGATGGAATGTACTCTTAAAGACACTCTAAGTGGATTCGAAACCAGCACCTTGTGTGTTTGGCAGGGTCTCATGGAAATCACGAGTTATAGTGGGTAGTTAGTAATAGGGGTTATAGTTGTAGCAATCAGATAACATGACCTTATAAAAGTCTTATAACATGACCTAGTAGCAGTAGGATAATATGATTTCGTGTCACAAAAGTAAGTACCCCACTAGTTGTTGATTCTACTAGCCACAAAAACTTTTTCTATTAATAAATACCTAGGATTACTTTGGATTAGACTATATAAAATCACTTTAGATTAGTTTTTTGTTACTCTTATGTGTTTTTCATTATTTTTCATTCATTTTAGCAAAGATGGAAATTAGTTGGTAGAAAAGGCAGGGGCTCTCCATTATTTTAAATGAATAAATAATTCTCCAATAATATTATACCTTATCTTTAAATATACCTTTATCTTTAATATATTTAAATAAATTTGTGTATATGTAAATGTCCAATAAATTTAGTTTTCATATAAAGGGCAAATAATGTGACCTATACATAATCTCTTCCACTCCTTATCCAAAAAAAAATTGGTTACAACGTTCTTAAATTCTTTATCTAGAGTGATAGGGTTACCCTTAAATTATGTCTTCTCTTCTTATATTATCGTAATTTAATTCTATAGCGAAGATGCATCACTAATCTTTTTAATTTAGCCCAAACCCCTTTAAGACCAACATGAATACCTACCAAGTAGTTACTTAAAGGAATAAAAAAAAGTCAGTTTTCCTTCATTGTTTTAAAAGTCAGTTTTCCCTCATTTGTTTTAAAATTGTGAGGGCATGTTTTAATGAAAGAAAAACACATTCTAGATAGTCGGATTGTGATGAGGACGAAGAAGGTTTCCATCACTTTCATTGATTGTTTCTAGTAGTGATCATTGATTGTTTCTAGTAGTGATAGAAATATTGTATTCATCATTCCTTCAAATTTAAGGTAGGTTTATCTCTTTAATTGTTATGTTTAAACTTCTTAAATTATAAAAATTAAGAAATTATTAAGAAGCCCACACGTAGATTGGTGGAAAGGTTTGTTTTGTGATTAAATAATAATGTAAAATGCCAAGAAGGTGTTCATATCAGTGTTCAACAGCAACTCGCATAAATTCATGCATGTTATTTTATCGAAAGTGCCTTGCAAAGTGTCTTTATGTTCCTCTCGAGATATTTAGGAAAAACTAATTGTACCCTTTCTACAACAACTAGAAGACCAAGGAAGGCATCCCCAAGTGCCCTAATTAGTGGTAGATGGATTGTTTAAGGAGACGTAAGAGCAGATACAAAGTAATAATATATTTTTCATAGTATAATTTATTTATAATTTTTGTTCCTAGGCATAGTCCAACTAAGTTTTGTATTATTGATATGTTTTCATCATGGAAACCAAGAAATAATGTAATATCAATTATTGAGTAATCACATTGATTTCAGCGATGTTATAACACAAAACAATAAGATATTGATTTCAGTAATGATATAATAAAAAAAGATTGAGAGCAATTAGAGAATTGCAATGTTAAGTAGTTACGGTGATTTCAGCAATGATATAACACAAAACAATAAGGTTTGTTTATATTAGAGATGATATAATGAAAAAATGATTTAAACAATATAGTTGTATTGGTTCAGTAATGACATAATGTAAAACAATATGATGCAAATTGATTTAGTGATTATAAAAATGAAAAATGATTTAAAATTAATCAAGTATTTATATTGATTTTAACAAAAAAAAAATAAAGTGCATTGATTTCCTTTGGTATCTAGAAAATTTCAATGCATTCTCAAAAGAAACAATACCAAGTAAATTGATCTGGTACATTGATTTCAATACCCAAATAGTGTTTTGAACACCCAAATAGTGTAAGTTATCAAGTGAAGTGACTTTAACAATAACACAATGGAAACAATTTAAAATTACCTCTTATAAATGGAATTTTACTAATTTGTTTGGTTGGGTATGATTCATCTATTAATGTACACACTAAAACCTTTATAATATTATATATATGTTAAGATATCTAGAATACATATGCAATGCATTAAAATAAAATTATGCAATAAAATGTAAATGAGATTTATGAGGAACATATGAGGTTGGAAAAAGAAACTATTAATATTGGAAATAAAAAGAGACAATTTTTTTTCTCATATTATCCATATGAAAAGCTGAAATTGATCATTACTTTTTATTATTTATTATAGGGATACTGTTGCTTATAGTATTGAGAATGAATACTATCAATCATAAATCTTTGTCATTTATGATTGATCTGAAATTTTCATCAAATTCACAAACAAAGTTATGAGAATGAAAAGACAACACTAAATATTACACGAAGTGCTCTTTAACCAAGAAGGAAGTGGGCTGGGCTAACTATGGAGCATTCTGTCCTTGCAATAATAGACAGAACAGTACGTCTCCAAGCAGGTGACTATCAAAAGTATCGCTGCAGCTAGCAGCGAGAGGAATTTCCACGAGCCAAATATACAGCGATTCACAAACTGCACCACGACAACTTTCCATTTTCTACTATAATATCCATTTAAATCCTTTATAGTTTTGTCTAAATATGCAACATTTGTGAGGCTAGCGCACTTACCCAAGCTGTTCCATCGGCTCGCAACTTCTCCGTCACTTTGGAGATGGTTACAAATAATTCCGCACTCTCTCAACAATTTCACATCTTCTCTTCCGTCGATTATACCGTTCATGAGGATGAATCTGCATATCGCCTGAAAACAAACGCACCAGGCGCTGCAGAAGCTTCGAATGCAACCAGATTTCTCAGGATTACCTCTGTGTTGGTGTCGAACTTTATTTTGGGGAGGTAAAGAGTGGCAGTTTTCTTGTCAAATTGTATTGTTGTGAGATCGCCATCAGTAGGAGAGAATTTGACTCCCGCATAGTACAAATCGACCACAGATGGAATATCCAGTTCGTCTCGTGAGGGCCGTATGAACTCAGAGGATGATTCTTCCACAATTTTTCTTGCACTTTTATTGAATAGAGGAGCCAAGGGTCTCTTAAACACACTCAGAGCAAGAAGTAAGGGTAACTTCATCAGAAATTGCACCGAGCCCGTGAGAAGTCGAACGGGACCAACGTTAATACAGGAGAGAAGTTTCCACAGCAAACTGCAGGCTTGTGTAACGGTTGACATGTCCACTGGCTCAAACGCATCGTTTTCTTCCTCAATTGAAATTGTAGTAACTATTGACATGTCCGCTGAATACGGAGCATCGTTTTGATTGGAAAGAGGGACGATACTGTAGTACAGCACCTCCAGCAAGTGACGTCTCTCGTCTATAAGGAGATTTGAATTCTCGGGCAACTTGAAGGCGAAAGGCGATAATTGTTGGCACACCAGCCTCAGCAGGATAGAGAGTCTCTCCTCTGCCTTGGCTTTAGAACCCAACTGCAACTTCAAAAGCGTTTTCATTAGAAATAGCGCAACTTCAAAAGCGTTTTCATTAGAAATAGCGGCAATTGATTTTCGAGCATCATCAAATCTCTCAAAATGGAGTTGTCGTCGGCACCAGTGCCAGTCGGATGAAAGACTGGCCCCAACTGCTGGTCGTCGGCATGGGAGCTTTTGTCAGCGTGTCTGACATAAAATTGCAGGCACTCGAGAAGGAAGACGGCGTCCAGGGCCAGGATCCACGCCAAGGTTTCTTCCTTATAATCGATGAACTTGTGATAGCAGCTCCGGATTTGCCAGTCGTATTTTTTAAACTCCTCTACAACAACAGACTGAAACTTGCCTGGTCCATTAATTCTTCTGTGAAATCTGTAAGCAGCTGCCAATTTGTAGCGCTCCATATCATAGATTTCAGATCTCCAGTGGTGATAGGGGCCAATGGAAACCGACTGCGGAATGTAGGCTTCCGGCTTGTCTGCCATAAACTCTTTGGGCACATTAAACACCGACGCACGCCATTCTTTCACCTTTTGCTCTTCTTCTTCTAGTACATCTAGACATTCCTTAACTTGAGTAACCCAACTATCTTCATTCATCTTCACTTGAACGGCATTAGTGTTGCATTCCATGTTTTCAGGTAGAAGAAAAGGAGCCACACAACAAAATAGTTATGTAAAGTTCGAAATATATACGCCAACTTCTTTGGCGATACATAGAATATACGCCAACTTCCAGCAATTTGATATTTTTGGATCTATATTACAGCACTCACGATAGTTAGGTTGGTGGTGGCAACTTGTTCCATGTTAAATTATCTTTTTATTTTTTACTTTACAAATATAAAAAAATGAGTGTATAAGAATTTTTTGTTTGTAAGACAAGGGAATCTTTTTTATTTAACTATTAAAATCTATCAATATATAAATACCTTATTTTTATGTAAATTTAAATTTGTAATTTTTTTTTAGGAGAAAACACATATTAATCATTAAACTTATTATATATATATATATATATATAAAGGAAATGAAGTAAGAAAATTATCAATGTTATGTGTGTTGTTCATATGAAAAGATATTTTAGAGTGAAAAACTTAGGAAATGTTTACTCTTCAAAAGATTCAATCTCCTTCAACTTATGATAGATATCAAGTTAAGATGGATATACAATGATATTTTACAAATTTTCATAAGAAAGAATAGATTTTAAAAAAAAATATTGAAATAAAAAATATATTTTAAAAATACTTCTTAAAAAACTAATTATATTATCAACTTCAAAATTAGAAAAATAATAAAATAAGAAAAAATAAAATGATATGTGAATTAGAAAATTCATTTCAACAAACAAAAGTAATTATGAATTGTACAGTATCTTTCAAAATTACATTACATTCCCATTTCTTTACGGAATTTGATATTTTTGGATCTATATGTACAAGTACACATTACAGTCCCATTTGCTTACGGAATTAGATATTTTTGGATCCATATGTACAAGTACACGTACAGCAGTTAGGATAGTTAAGTTGGTAGTTGTTTACCCAACTTGTGAAATGTTAATATTATTATTTTTATTTTTTTTATTGTATAAATATCAATATCAAATAAGTGTACAAGAATTATTTGTTTGTGGGACAAGGGATTCTCTCCTAAAATTTAAGGACATATACATACTCTACTCTCATTTGAATTTGAATTTGTAATTATCTTTCCATTTCCTCAAGCACACTGAAGATAAACTAGTGGTCGGCAACTTCTGCACGTGGGACTACAACAATTTTTTTGGACCATTCACTTTGTCATGCTTAATTGTCACATTTTTATTTATTTTTTAAAATGCTCAAAGTTCGTCACTTATTGTGTTTAAAGTAATTTTTTCTCATCTTAGTGTGAGGGAGATATGTAATTCCTTTCATTCTTACCATGGAGTTGACAATGAGATATTAAAAAATATTTAAAATAAAAAAAAATATTTCAATTTCTACGATAAATAACATATTTCAATGTCCACCTTAAATAAGATAATTTTATATCAACTTTATTTCTTATTTAGTTAATAGGTGATTTCTACTTCCCAATATGAAGGAGATTTGAAAATCCATCTTAACTCTAGATTTATCATGTGATCAAAAGGATCAAATCCTTCAAAGTGCAAACCTATTTTAGAGTGAAAAACTTGATAAAAAGTTTACACTTCAAAAAATTTGATCCTTACACTTTAAAGGATTTGATCCCCTTTATTGCATGATGAATTCAAAGTTAAGATGAACCTATTCTAAAAGTAGTGAAATTCCAAAGTAAATTTAAAATAATATGTCAATTATAAAACTGAATAATTTTAAGATTAAAAATTTTCTTCAAATTCAAAATAATGAGAATGATAATGCAAACCAAAAAACTAAATTCAAAATGATCAAAATGATGTGAACCATAAAATTAAATAATTTTAAACCAATATAATCATGATGTGAACCATAAAATTAAATAATTTTAAACCAATACAATCTAAAATAATGTGAACCACACTAAAAACAAATGTATAAGTTATCAACATTACTTTAAAA
>SNQJ01S0078391.1:20097-31740 GCA_010110895.2 Picea sitchensis
ATTATCAAGTTACTAGGGTCGTAACAATTATCATAAGGTGAACTAAGTTAGGAACTGAACAACATTAAGAAATGTTGACTAACTAACTTAACCTTAAAAGACTACTCAAGCCCAGTAACCGACCAATTTGATATGACACTCTTCAAGTAGTTCCCAACCCTTCCGGTAAAAGGGGGTTGATTAATTCACTTAATCAACCACTTTTACATTTCTATACGACACTAAACTAGGAAGCCATGAACCCCAGAATGTATCACTTCTAAGGAATTTATCATTTAACATGAATTAAGACTTAGACAACAATTGATAAGGATTCCCAATTTGCACCCAAGGAATAAATTTTCCTAACTTCTAAGTTAAAATACACTGCCCAAAATAACATTATGAAGCATAGATTAACCTCTAATTAGGAATCATCATTATCCCTGTAAGTATTAAGTGTACATCACAGCTAACTATATTAATATCTGAACCTGTTATCTATGGATATCTGATATTGATATTGCCATTTGATAGTGATGTCTAAAAATAATAAATGCTAGATGGTTGTCTTCCCAAGAAATAGCTATAGATAACGCTCTCATAAAAATAAAATAAAAAGAAGATATAAAAAGGGGGTGGTTGTTGTAAACATCTACTTCACACATTGTAAAGAAAATTTGTCATGATTTAAGTACTCATTCGCTATCACACAATCACCATAAATCGTCTTTACCAAGGACATTTGCTACTTATGGCTATTAGAATACGGTGGTCCAGCCAAAACTGAAAACACTAATTTATCATTTATTATCTGTCAAAAACGCAGCCATGAAATGTGCGCAGTAAAAGAGCAGACATAATAGGTTAACTAATCCTTCAAGGGGTCACTACCAGTCGCTACCAATCGCTGGGGGTTGCTACTATCAACACATATCGAAATCAATTGGAAGCAGGATAAGCTGGAGAGAAACATTCGAGCAAGTAACCTTGTCAATGTTGTTGGATATGAGTTTAATTGAATTAAATTGAGATTTAAAAACCTCCGAGTCCATGTGAACATAACCTTCTTTAGTTCTATTAAATGGGAAAGACTGGAATTAAGAAAATCGTTGTCATAACAAGCGGCAAAAAGTTTGTCAAACAAAATAGCAATTGTGGTCAAGGTGAAGGTAACGACTGACTAGAAGAGGTGAAACATAGACAACTCAGCACACAATCATTGCTTTACAATACATAGTCAACCACTTAACTTAGTGCAAGAGAATCACTGAATAAAGGGGACGTAGGAGAGAAATCGTTGTCTATTTTAAGTATGCAGGTATTTGTTAGTCTTGAACATTTATGTCTAACAAGTCATTAAGGATTAATGGAAACACTATGTTATTCAATAAGAAATTCAATGTCAATTAAATAACCAGACATACGACATTAATTAAGCCGCAGTCACACTCTGTATGCCATATGATTGTTGTCTAAAACAAGCGTTGATGTCTTCGCTGTCAATTACTGAATTCGATGTGATTTTCCCTTAAATTATCGCTGTCAAGAATAACTAACAAACACATTAGTTTGTTGCCCAGATTGTTACTATTACTACAATGGCTGCCATTATTTATACATAGAAATTGTTTCCCACAGTTGTATCTCGGTCATGCCCTAGATATGGTATCTCTGCCAACCCACATTATAGTATAGATTGCTATCCTTGAATACCAGAGATAAAAATGTGGTCTATAATATAACCATTTACTGACTAAGAAATAATGAACTTTGCCATCTACAGATATAAAAAGTTCATTGTCTAAAATATACAAATTTTGTTGTCTACTAAATGTAGAGAAATTTGGTCACTAAAATATAATTCTCAGTCATCGTGCATACATCAACTATTTATAATAAACCAACACAGCCTACCACCCATCACGGTCAACACTGCTCAAAACACATGCAACCAAAAGCAACGTAATCAATATTATCTAACAACGAAATCACAGCCAAAAGTATGCAACAACCCGCAGCCACACAAGAATTAATCGCTGCTAAGGAGTAAGGGATGTCGCTGGTAAAGGTCTATTAAATAAAGAAAGTTTGATAAATATCAGAAAACGCTCACCCAAAATTTGATAGTCAACAATAAAACTGTCCATGTGCAGTCAAATAAAAGGGGTGGGGTAGTTGCTGAATTTACAGGGGGTAAATTGCAGGCAAGTAAGATGGAAAAACACAGAGTTGATATAAAGTGAAAGGAGTATTTAAGTTATTCACAGAGAGGGAAAAAAAACAATATGCAAAGGTATTCAGTCGCGAGAAGGCACAAGATAATCATTCAGCCAAGGAAAACAACAGAGGTAGACGGATGATGGGAACATCCTTCGATCATCATCCTCGCACAGAAAAGAAGGGTGTTGAGATCCATAGGTCTTTTAACACTAAGGTGACGGTCGTAGATCAGGCTTCTGGCCGACTGCTCAGGCGAGGACTGAGGAGCTAGGGACGAAAGACAAGTAGCTAAGTTGGTCACAATCCACACCATAGGGTAGTCATGACATACGAGGAAATGAAGGTCATGGGAAACCAATCAATCAACCAGCTAGGACATAAGGATTTTAGTCATGAATATGGACAACCAGTTACCGTCCAAAATAAACATGTAGATCCAAATCATGAATCCTACAACAATCTATCATACAAATGAAGAAAGCATACCATTTCCTGATCGCCCGCTCTGAGTGACGTCTGGCGTGCTCCGTGCAACTCCCACTCGTCGATCGTCGAGACTTCACCGGTACCTCCTAGATAATGCTAGGGGTACTCTTTTTCCCCCTTAGCCCCCTGAGCCACAAAGGGGACACACACACACTATCCATAGATTCGACTAGCTCCCAGCTCACCTCGCAAGGCCGAGCTACCACTCCTCACCGAGTTGGGTATCTCAACTCCCACAAGTTAAGTCAGTCGAGTAGATATTTCCGCAGTATAACGTTACGCAAACAGAAGAAGAAGATCCTCCATCCTTCTCCTTCCTTCATTATATAGAGTTTTGAACTTCCTTTCTTTCCTAAATTCTCATTTAATTAAAGCTTTAAAAATAAATTCCTAAAAATTCTTCTCCGTACAAGTGTCCCCCATCCCCTGCATTCCTCCATAATTTAATTTCTTTAATTAATTAATTATCTTTATTTCCCTCACCCACCTAGAGTTACTCCTAGAATCACTCCTAGGTGTCCCCAAATTCTCTTACACGTTTTAATGGCCTTCCCTATTATTAAATTGTTAATTCAGTTTAAGTTAGAAAGCTCTTAAATGGTAGATTCTTTACTAAGTGTGACTTTCCACTTTTTCCTTGATGTTCCCCTTTTTCTCTTTTTATGTTTACCTCTTTTCCTAGTTTCCTAATATTTTATATTTTCCTTCTTTCCCCTTTTTACTTAGAACTCAAAAAGGCAGGTGTGGAGATTAACCCTTTTTTTCCCTTTTCTCATTTAATTAGTATATTTTAAATTATCCAAGTTATAAAACAATTGATTCCCTTTTTTGAATTTTAATCCAACAGATTTTTTTGAAACAATTAATTTCTTACTCCCTTCATGTTAGAAGATTTAACGAAGATCATAATTATTATTTATGTGTTTTTATTTTTATTTTTTATTATTATTATTTTTATATAGAGAGGTAAAATTTTACCACTAGCATAGTTTAGACTTTAACATTAAATTTCCGTACTAGGCGACATTTGGTTAGGGAATTTGTTTTAAACATTATTAACGCGTTATTCATCCGAAGTCCATCTAGTTTCATTCCTCTATCATCAACAATGCGACGTGCCCTTCAGGATGCACTAGGTGCTCCAAGGGAGCCACTCGCCTTAATCTGTTTCCCTTGTGCGACGTGCCCTTCAGGACACAGTACGTGCTCCAAGGGTGCCACTCACCTCTCTCCATTTTTCTTGCACGACCTGCCCTTCAAGATGCACCACGTGCTCCAAGGGTTCCACTCACCTCTTGACTGACTTGGTTGACATCAATAACCCTTGGAGTCAATACTCTGCCAGGTGAACTTGTGGGAGACTAAGGGCCTCTAAGGAATAAGGCCCCTGCCTTATTGAGCGCCCCTTAGAATCATCGTGAGCGACTGTCACAGTTTTCCCTCATGGCATTGTGGGTCCTCTCGAACTAGGTAAATGTTAACCTATAGTTCGAGCCACGATGGGAGTGCTAGTAGGCTATGGCAGGGCTGTTGTCCACACCTTTCCCTCAACATCTCTGGTATTCGTGCGTGACCCCTTTACTCCACATGTGAGTCTAGTCAGCAAGTTATCGTCAGCCTGCATCATCAACAAATCATGTCAGAATATATTCATATCATATTCTCTAATCAGATGCACTAATATCACAGTGAAACAATCAAACCCCCAATGGTACACTCCTCGACTCGATCCGGAGTCTAGGGGTTCCATTGATGCCTCTGCATCCTCGAGGTCCAAAATCCTACACACTAAGTAAACCGAGTCAATAGCACATGTCTATGCCAATGCAGTAAAACAACATGTCATCAACCCATAATGCCTCATAATCAAAATCAAATGTTTTAAAAGCATAATAATACAGATCACTTGCGAGCAAGTGTCCTCAAAGAATAAGTTCACTCAGTGTGCTAGAGAGGGATGTTACATACACCCCCTCTTGGTCTAAACTTCATTCCGAAGTTTGATGGTAAAAATGCCGAAATAAAGTATATCACAGTATTATAAGCCTATCTATCAAACAAAAATGGAAACTACTAGCGCATATCATATGCGTCCTCCCAGGTCGCCGAGTGTGGACTATAGTTGTCCCACTGGACCTTGACCTAATCTACTGTTCAACACTGTAGATGTCGAATGCAATGATCCAAGATGTAGATCAGCTGAGCCATGAGTGCACCCTCATCCGACTCCCGCAAGGTGTTCAAGTCAAATCATGTGAAGGATCACTAATCATAAAGTCTCAACAGAGACATGAAATACATCATGCATACGCCTCAAGAATCAGGCAAGGCTAGTCATCAGGCCATAGGCCTCTCTTTTCCAAAATATCATAGGATCTAATGAACCTGGGATATAGTATAGCCCCCTTTTTCAAAACTAGATCGAACTCTTATGTAGTTTCAGCCGCAAAAAGACTCTATCGCCACCACATAACTACGGTCGACACAACGCACATCATCGTAACTCTTATGCCAATCTTGCGCTTCCTTGATCCTTTGTCTTAAAGTTTTCATTTAATCTTCCAATTCTTGGATCACTTCCAGTCCCACCTGGACCCTATCTACAAGCCGATCCCAAATCAAAGGTGCCTGACATGGTCGCCTGTAAAGAAACTCAAAAGGTACCATCTTAAAGGTGCCTTGGGTAACCATTGTTATAAGTGAATTCTACTAGTGACAAGAGTTCCTCCCAATGCTTTTGTTGGTCCATCACGTACATGCGCAACATGTCCTCCAAGGTCTAGTTCATTCGTTCAGTCTGCCTGTCAGTCTCCGGGTGATACGCAATACTAAAGTTAAGTTGGGTTCCCAATGCCTCTTGGAAACTTGTCCAAAATCATCCAGTAAAAACCGATCCTCGATCGGACATAATCCTCTTAGGCATGCCATGCAGACTCATAATCTCACTGATGAAAACTCTAGCTATGTCAGGTGCTTGATACATCGTACGCACAGGAATAGAGTGAGCACTCTTTGTCAGAGTCTCTATTACTGCAAAAATTGAGTCCTATCTCCTTGCCATCAGTGGAAATCCAACAATAAAATCCATCGAAATAACCTCCCATTTTGATTTAGAAATAGTGTGTGGTTGTAGTAATCTTACTGGGTGTCTATGTTTAGCCTTTACCTACTGACATTCTAGACCTCTGGCCACATAGTTGACTATGTATGCCTTCATTACCTTCCATAAGAATAAGGGTTTAAGGTCTGCCCTCATCTTCGTGACTCTCGGGTGAGCCATGTAAACTGCTCTCTGAGCCTTGCTCAGGATCAACATCCTCAACTCATCGTTCGGTGGTATGTAGATCCGACTTTTAAACTTCAATAAACCATCACTATCAAACATAAATCCTTCAAATCGTGGTACCGTCATTGTGTTTTGTTCGATAAAATCCTCGACCTCCTTGTACCAGTCAATGTCATGATGTAAAGTTAGAATCCCTTCACATAGATTTGTCTGAAGAGGCAGCATCAAAAAGATGTGTGGTCTCTGAATTAATGCATCTGCCATTCAGTTCACTGTTCTTTTTACATCAGTAATCTCGAAGTCGTACTCACTAAGCAATTCCGACCAATGTCGTTGTCATGTGTTCAGGTTTCTTTGTGTAAAGATGTGTTGTAGTCCACACTGGTCAGTATTTAGTTCAAATTTTCATCCAACAAGGTAGTGTCTCCAAACCTTCAAGGCATAAATGATGGCTAACAATTCCAAATCGTGCGTCGCGTAGTTCTCCTCATGCCTTATCAGTTTCCTCGAAATGTAAGTGATCACTCGTTCGTTAGGCATCAAGACTCCACCTAAGCCTTCCTTGGATGCGTCAGTGCATACCAAGAAGTCTGCATCCATGTTGGGGACCTTTAGTATTGGTGTTGTTGTCAACAACTCCTTGATCTTTCAAAATGCTTCCGCGCATTTCTCGGTCCAAACCAACTTCTTGTTTTTCTCCTGCAATTCCATGATCGGATTGGCTATCTTCGAAAACCCCTCAACGAACCATCGATAGTAACCTTCTAAACCCATGAAGCTATGCACTTTCAGGACAGTCGTCAGCGCAGGCCATTCCATGATAGCCTCGACCTTTACTGAATCCATGGTGATGCCTTCACCAGAGATGACATGCCCTAAGTAGTGAATCTTCGATTGATAAAAGAGAATTTGGACAACTTCCCATATAGTTTGTTCTCCCGCAAACACTATAATACCAAGCATAAGTGCTCATCATGCTCCTCCATTGTCCGTGAGTAGATCAAAATATCATCAATGAATACTTGGACGAACTTTTCCAAGTACTCACAGAACACTCCATTCATCAAACTCATAATACCCCTGGGGTGTTTGTCAGTCCAAATGGTAAAACAATAAACTCGTAATGTCCAAAACTCGTCTTAAAGGCGGTCTTAGGGACATCATCCTCCTTGATTTGTAACTGGTGATACCCTGATCGAAAATTGATCTTGGAGAATACAATCACACGCTTCATTTGATCAAACAGATCATCAATCCTCGGCAACGGATATTGATTCTTGATCATGGCCTTGTTCAATTGATGGTAGTCAATGTAGAGCCTCCATGACCCATCCTTCCTTCGTATGAAAATAGAAGGTGCACCCCACGGTGACACACTAGGACATATCAGTCCTAGGTCCACCAACTTTTTCAGCTGCATTCTCAACTCCTGTTACTCCAGGGTTGACATCTGATGAGGCATTCTAGCTATTGGTTTTGTTCTCAGTTTTAGGTCTAGTAAACTCCAATTCCCTCTCAGGCGGCATCCCAGGTAACTCCTCTGAAAATTCGTCCGCAAACTCTCTCACCACCAGAAGGTGTTATAAACCTTCCACTAATCCCTTCTCATTAACACAAGAATCGCATAAAGCTTGCACCCCTTGCACATGCTCTTCTGTAGTTGTAAGGAAGAGATGAACCTCAGGGAAACTCCTTGGTTGCATCCTACAATCACATGTCTCTATCCCTCGTCATCGACCAAGCTCAACCATTTCATCTTATGGTTGAGTATCACCTCATGCAATTCCAGCCAGTCCATACCAATTGCGACATCATAAGATCCTAAGATCGTGACGTAATTTAATTTAAAATTTAATTTAAATTTAATTTAAATTATCGTGACGTAATTTAAATTTAATTTAATTTAATTATCGTGACGTAATTTAATTTAAAATTTAATTTAAATTTTAAATAAAATTTAATTTAAATTTTAAATAAAATGATAAAATATTATTTATTCTTAATTTTGTGCAAAATTATCCTCAACCTGCATATTCAAGTAATGAGAACGCATTCACTACTAAACAGAAGCTGCTGGCAATTATGGGTAGAACAATTTTCATCACAAGCGCACAAGCCCACTCTGCTTTTGAAAGGACGCTCACATTTTATCAGTCCCTGCAAACTGAAATAACATAAAGTTCCGTCATGTGAATATTTTTCAATATTTTCTTCAATGTCTATCCGATGGTAGATCTTGATTTGGACTTTTCAACTATTTAAGTGATAAAAGAAAATAGAAAATGAATATCTTCTTAAAAAAAAGATACCATGTCTTTTACCTTGTTATAATTTTCAAATCTCTTCTCTTTATAATAATTTCATTTTATTTCTTAGAATATAATATTAAATTATGTATTATTTGTAAATGTGGTTTACATGACAATAGTCATGTTATGTAGGGTAAGCTATAATGGTAAATAAAATAAATGTATGTGAGTAACCCTTTGATGTGGACTTTGATTTGGACTTTTCAATTATTTAAGTGATAAAAGAAAATTGAAAATGAATATCTTCTTAACCAATGATACCATGTCTTTTACCTTCTTATAATTTTCATCTCTCTTCTCTATTTATAATAATTTCATTTTAATTCTTAGAATATAATATTAAATTATGTATTATTTGTAAATGTCGTTTACCTACAATATTCAAGTTATGTAGGGTAAGCTAAAATGATAAATAATATAAATGTGTGTGAGTAACCTCCTTAGTTACACGTATTTGGGAGTTAATAAATTATTGTATAGGTCATTTTCTTTCAATAAGTCCACTTGGTGTGTGGCTAATAATGTAAAGAGTCGTCCTTATAGAATAAGGTTCACTAAGTAGCTAGTATCATAGAAGTTAAGGTTTCAACAATGAGAAACTATTTATTAGTACCATAGAAGTTAAGGTTTCAACAATGAGAAACTATTTATAGTTGTAAAAATCTATGTAATGTTATGTTAAGAATTATCATTGTATTGAAATGTTACTCATTGAATATTGCATTCTCAAATAAGCAAGTAAATATTGTTTACTTACTGGATTATCAACAAAGAGTTCAAGTTTTATAGGTGCTATAATCTAGTTTATGTTTTTTTTATCTTTTGGGGTTGGAATTTCTTGATATATTTTTCTTAATTTATCTGTGTTTAGTATATAAGTACACTATAAGTTGCATCACATAACTTTCTTGTGCCCGTGGGCACTTAAATTTTAAATATTTTTTTCAATGTTAGAAATGTGTTCCAACATTTATAAATACAAAGATCTATTATTCGGTGGGTAAAATTGAGGATGGGAAGCATACACATAAGGAATACAAATGGGGTCACTTGGTTGGATGCAATTGTACACCTTTGTTGGTACCTGGGAAGTAGTACCACATTCAATAGAATTTGTACACAACTTCAATTTTCCACATACCTTCAGCTATATTAGAAGACCCCCTAAGTGTACATAAGACCATACCTACATAAGTGTTTCAATTGTTTGACAGTATAGTACACCAAGCACAACACTTGGGGAGATCACTCACACATACTAGGGAATTGTGTGCTATGACGAAGGGTATGTTTAACCCTCCTTAGTTAGCATCATGAAAGATCAATTGAGTACTATTGTTGGAAACCCCGTGATATATTAAAGCGCTATAACACATGGCATTTCTCTACTCTTCATACCTTGACATACCTCTACAATCCAAGAAACAAAATTCCTACAAAATTTGGAATATCCATAATTTGAAAATTTCTTTTTAGTACACTAAACCTTGGGTAGTAAATTTGTTTTTGAAGTGGTCCTAGGCCAAACTAGACCATTGTGGGTGACCTATCTCAAAATTAATCCCCATGTGATTTTGTTCACAATGCACATTAGCATACCTCATTGTTTGTTGGATTACTGAGAGGAGGGGTGAATTAGTAATAGCGTAATTATAATCTTTTTTCTTCAAATAATCCAAGTGTTATATCAATGTAGAATTATTATCCAATAAGGAGCAATAAGAAATGAACAATCACACACATACAAAGTACACCAGTGTTTTACGTGGAAACCCAAATTGGGAGAAAACCACAGAATTATTTTTCTTATATGTCTTGAAGAATTATATTCATTGGAAGCACCAACTTCCTTTATTTTCCAGCTTCAACTGGAAGGAGGCTCCAACCCCCTAGTTTCTCAGGCTACAACATGAGATAAGTTCCAACTCCCCAATTCTTTGGCTACAACCAGAAGGAGGCTACAACCCCCTGTGTTCTCTGGATACAAACTGAAGGTGGCTACAACCACCTGTCATTTCCCTGTCCAACCTTCCTGAAGTATAAGTAGAATCATGGAAACAATGTCACACTATCACGATGAGATATACCGCTATAAACCTGTACCAATAAAACTGAACCATGCACCAACCATGCATCAGCCTGTACCTCAACCTGTAATCAACCTGTACCATAGACAAGTGCATCAACCATGCACCAACCTGTACCATAAACAAGTGCATAAACCATGCACCAAGTATGTACCAATCATGTGTCAAGTACTCATCAACTATTACTCATCAATATGTACCAACATCATCAAATATACATCTCTTGTATGTGCCAACTCATCAACTACTTGTCTCAACCATGTACCCAACTTGTACCTCAACCGAAATCCCTAATCAATTTCATCATCCAAATATGATTTGTAACTTTGTAATATACCTAGTGTATATTATCACATACTTGCAAACCTTCCTTAACTTTAACAACAAGAGACTAGCATTTTCATCAAACTTTTCTTTAGTCTCACATGACTAGTTTTGGATTAGTCAACAACCCTAACTTGAAATAATCATAACTTTTTACCTATAATGAATAAAGCTATGAAACTGATAAAAAATGTTATTTAGTGTGTTTAATGCAATTCCTCCATGTGTCACTACTTGGAACCTCTCATAAACGAAGTTATAGCAAAAATGACATACCTTGCTGAATTTTGGCTTATTCTAGAGAGCGACCTTGTAGAGCGTTCCCCACATGAAATATTTATTAAATATATATGAAAATGTTACACAACATACTAAAGACTATACTCTAACCAACACATTTTTTCTTACTTAATTTGGATCTGTTATGAATAAGTTATGACATTTTTACCAGAAACACTTGTTTTAGACTAGTTTCAGGACTAGCCACAAACCTTATTTTCCAAGGAGTGTAACTCCAAAACTACAACGACCCACAAGATGAATTTGTTACCACAAATACTTGGATATGTTTTCTCAATGGAATAGAAATTTCATGGTCTGAATCATTATAGAAAAAAATTATATCGAAAATGGTGAGATGACCTGTAAATAGCATACCTTAGAAAACACCATCAAAAGAATTTATCCTTCCTTGAATTCCGGCTTTGTTTTCATCACCTTCCCTCAGACATTTCTCTTAGATATCCTTTGGTTACCTCAGAAAACTATAGATATTCAATAATATTAAGTGTGTGTTAAATGAGAGAGCCTCTTATTTATACTCTCCAAGTAGCTTCCTTAAAAACATCTTGTAGGTCACTTTGCCCACTTTCCTTATTTTAGGGTTAACCCACTTCTAATTTCTCCATTAAATTTATTATTTAAATAATTTATTTTGTATTCACTTTGA
>SNQJ01S0078391.1:52101-67083 GCA_010110895.2 Picea sitchensis
AACTGCAGCTTAAAAAAATAGACACCACATGATCTGTATATATGAGAAGAATGAAATGAATAACAGAGTGAATACAATAACACAAAGATACATAAAACAATAACATATATCTAGTGAACAATAACTTCTATTCAATAAATAAAATAGGTTGAAACTGTAAAACTGCAGAACTGAAAACAACTCGCTCGAATGGTGGTAGTTATCTCTGAGAAGAGATGAGGCTACTATGCACATTCGAGTGAGAAGAATCATTACAATGAGGCTCCAAAGGCCTTTCTAACATTACTCATAAATTCCAAAACTGTAGACATCCAAGAACCTAACCGTAGGAGATGAAAAAACAAAAGTTATGTAGGCTCCGATGGGTAAGTTGGTACCTCAACCTCCTCGGGTCATAAATTTTGCATACGATCTCTGTTTTAGGCACGTGATAGTTCGTTGGAAAGGTATTTTAGATAACTACACATTATTCCCTCAAACTTCAACTCCATTTATAGTTTGACTGTGGCAAGCCCAAAAAACATTGTTTAGGGCCCCAAAATGACCCTAGAAGTAGAGAAAGATGTACTGACATGAAAAATTCCAAAATAAGTTAGTTGGATTAGGTGGGAGGCCATCAATATCCACCTGGAAGCTGTGTACGGATTCAGATAGCCCTGAAAATGTAGAACCCACAATTACAAAGAATTATAGAAGAACACGTTGAACTAAAACTACCAAAAAGAGCCAGTTGGAATAGGTGGGTGGCCACCAATATCCACCTGGATCACCACATTCAAGTTGTATCACCCTTGAATACAATACAATATTAACTATAGCACATTCAAAATACCATGGGAAAGAACATCAGTCGAACTCCAAAAAGTCTAAAGTGTTCATAACATTCTTCCTAGAGGAAGACCCTAGCAAGAATTATAAGGTAGTCTTTGACCTAGCTAGCACTTCAGATAACCAAATAATGGATTTCTAACAAAAATTCAACAAGGAAAGCATTTCAAGATGGAAGAAGTCTGTAAAGAACATAGAAAATATCATTGATAGGAGAAAGAAAGAGAAGGCCATATGGCAAGGATGCCTCAACCTAAGTCAAGATCGAAAAATTACATATTTACATGTACAAGGATCGATGGATGATAGAATCAAATCAATGAAGAAATTGGTATAGGAATTGGCTGTCAAAAATCTTCAACTGAAAGAAGAAAATATCTTGCAGATTGAATATGAGAAATTTAAGGAAGCAAAGGAAACTCTTGAAGCAATGAGTTCTCAGGAATCATCAATGTATGTAGTCCTTAGCAACTGGACCACATATTTTTTGACTACATGTAGTTGACTCAAGGTACAACATGCACTATTGGAAGAACTCACATAAAGAAGAACTATCACAGTGAACCCACACACCCGTGATGCTCTAACGAGACATGTCGAGACATGTTGAATGAGAAAAAATGGTCAAGACAAAACTAATAACACAAGAGAATCAATGGTTCTAGGATGGAAAAAATGCACAAGTCTAGGAAGGGATTGCCTCAAATCATATTGAAAAGATGTAAAATAGGTACGATAGAAGGAGGAACAATATAATTCAAAATTAGAAGTAGTATAGGGTGCCCCTCTCACAAAAAATATGGATTATATAAGTCAAATGAAATCACTGGGAGTTCAATAAAAATGTACTATTGAAGAATGATCATGATTTGAGCAATAACTCCAACAGGTTGCACCATACACCTACAAAACTTGCTTGAACCAATTGAAGAGAAAACCAACACTAAAACATTAGAGCCAAACTACATCCCCACGATCCACATCAAGGACAAAATTTCATTTTTTAGTCTAATTTATTCAGTCTCACAACCTCCAACCCCTAAGTCAAGACTGCTGACACCATCATCATGAACAGAGGAGCTCGACTGGTCAGAAAATATCCAGGACACAAGAAAATTGACAAAACTTATGGAGGAAGAGATCGTCGACCAACTTGAAAATTCCATAGGAAGCAAGTCCAAATGCACCAGTCAATAAAATAGGATAATCAAGTGAAACAATGCTAGACACATCAGTTAATCAACCAATGCAATAGAAAGCATCAAAACCAAAAGTCGAGCCAACCCCAAAAGTGCATTCTACAACACCGAGCTCGACCGACTGAAAAACATAAGCAGGAAAGCACACCAGTTTTGTAGAGAACATCGACTGATAAGTGGTTGGTCGAGATTCAATCCTTCATTAGAATAGTCGATGAAAATTTTCAAGCCATTGACGATTCAATCAACCTCAATAAAAAGACATTCAACCACACGAGTGGAAATCATTACACGTCGTACACTCAACAGGGATAATCATACTCATTACTTGCATGAACATATTGTCATACACACCATTTTTATATAAGAACAACCCATATCAGGTAAACTAAAAGTCATGAGAAACCAAATTTGGTTGGAGCACAAGTATTTTGAGCGTAGACATAGTTTTGCAAACCAAAGCGACCATGTTAGTAGGTTTGATAGTAGAATTGTTAGGTTAAACTTGACTTAGTGAAAGTGTCAATGAGTAGGTCAACAGTGGTGGGTTTTGGGCCCATGGTTTTGATAGCCTACGGTATTGTGTCTGTGGATTGCATGTAATGAAACCTTTGAATAGGCTTAAGAAAGTCCATTAATTCTTTTGTAAAATCTATAAAGAATTGTGAATTTGTAGTGCTTCATATCATAGATCTCAGATCTCCAATGGTGATAGGGGCTGATGGAAACCGACTATGGAATGTAGGATTCTGGTGTCTTTGCCAATAACTCTTTCAACACATTAAACATCGATACACACAATTCTTTCAACTTTTCCTTTTCCTTTTCCTTCTCCTTCTCCTCTTCCTCTTATAGTAAATTTAAATATTCCTTAATTTGAATAAACCAAACTATCCTCATTCATCTTTAGTGGAACGGCATTAGTATTGAATTCCATGTTTTCATGGTCGGAGAAAAGGATCCACACAAAAAAGAAGTTGATATAAGTTCTGAAATACATCTCCGAGAATTTAGAGCCTCTTCAGCATTATATGGAGATCATTAGGTTGAAAATTCATTTCAACAAATAAAAACAATTAAGAATTTTACTCTTTCAAAAATATAGTATTATCTTCACTTCTTTCGCGTTACATATAATATATGCTAACATTATATTCCCATTTCCTTACACAATTTGATATCTTTGTGTTTTAGTAGTGAGGATAAGTTGGTGTTCATCGAAGGATACTATGTTGCAAAGGGACCCACTCGATTATATGAATGAAGAGGATTCTCATGGAAGAGAGACTATTCATTATGGAGCTGATCTTTGGAGCCAGAAGGAGACTTTGTAGACTCTCACTGGTAAGTTAGAAATAATTTTCCCTTATTTATATTCAACTCTGTCGCTATGGGAGAAGGAGGCCTTGGATAGTTCACACTGGTTACATTTATCAACTTCCTTTGATAAGAGGCAACTTGGGGGGGGGGGNGGGATGTCACTAATGATCTTGTTCCACCAATCTCGTTGGGGCCGACTATTCTTGTTACACCCCATGTTATAGTCTCGAAGAATCTACCCTCTATTCTAGTGGAGCCCCCTATTCATCCCCCTACTGATATGATCTAGGCCTTATCCCCATCAGAACATAGTAATCGGGTTGGGACCTTAATTTCTTCTCCTTCGTCGTTGGAACATTTTTCAAATACTCTGGTGGAGATGGGTTGCAGAGAATCTATGGTGGATGATTCCACACTCAACGTTGTTCTAGACTCATTGATCCATTTTATCAGAGGCTGAAATGATACTTTAATGTTGCCAACTTATTTAGGAAAGGTTGTCCTATAAACTTCAATGGAAACTGGGGCCACTACTTCACATAAGCATTCTGAAGGGGATGGAAAGGAATTTGTTTGGTCCATAGACATCAACATTGAGAATTCACCTATTAAGACTAGAAGTTTACATAAAAAATTGGTGGGTTTACTTAAACAATCTACTGACACAATTCTCCCCTCCACTGATAGTGGGGCTCTTAGAGCAATGAAATCCCTAGCGAGGGCTAAGTGATGATTTTACTCACATTAAATATTAGAGGGATTGGAGGCACCCTCAAATCTTCCTCAATTTGTAGAATCCTAGATCAAACTCGCCCTGACATCGTCTTCCTACAGGAAACCCTGGTTCATGAACAAAAAGCTAGAGATTTAATGCACCATTTACGTCCCTCCTGGGTATTGAGTGTTACAAATTCTGTGGGTATTTTGAGAGGTTTATTGGTCACTTAGGACCCAAATCTGTATGAATTGGTTCCTTTTCTTACTATTGGTGGTATTTTGTTAACAAGCAGGTGTATTATTAACGAGAGGGAGATCGCCTTACTTAATATTTATGGTCTGTGTCTGGATCATAAAATTTTTTGGAGCTCGATGGAAGATAGTTGTATATTATCGATCAATAACTTGATTATTGTTGGCGATCTGAATATTATTATCTCTTCGTATGAGGTCTGGGGAGGTTCATTTTCTCCTAGTTTAACAGAGGATTACTAGAGAGATTTATTCCTTTCAAAAAAGTTGATAGACATTAAACCAAGTAAATTGGTTCTAACTTGGTGGAATGAGCGCTCGGGTCAAGAAGCCATTGCTAGGCGACTAGACAGGTGTCTTTTTTCTGAAGGTTTATTGGCTGAGGTAGGATTATTTTGGTCCTGGGTTGAGTACCCCTTTATATCACATCATGCCCCTATACTACTCCATCTGGAAATTCCACCTATTTACAAGGCTTATCCTTTTAAATTAAATTCCCATTGGATGAATGATGATGAATATGTGGATTTGGTTCATAAAATTTGGAAGGATCCATGTTTCCTACCGGAAGGTGATAAGCATAATAGAATAGTGTGCAAATCAAAGGAATTAAAGATTCAAACTAAAATCGGGTATAAAGAAGTTTGTGCAAGGAACAAGGATCAACTAGATAACCTAGAAGTTGATATAAAGGAAACATATATGAATATGGTCATGGATTCTACAAATAGGGGGGGAATAATTACATCTACAGATGATGGAAAGTAAAAGAAACAAACTATTATGTGATGTTGAAGAGACTTGGAGACTCTGCGGCATGGTGATCTGGATTAAAAGTGGAGACAATAATACCAAGTATTTTCATAATGTGGCAAGCCACAATAGGAATCAAAATCATGTTTGGGAAATCATTGATAGAAATGGCTTCACTCTTACAGATGAGGGAGCGATAAAGGCTAAAGAGGTATCATATTAGAAATTTTTTTACAAGGCTCTGTCTACTATTAATACCAATGAACAAGTCAAGGTAACTAGTCTCTTTCCCAGGATGGTTAGTGATGAGGATACTAGCCCTCTTTATGACCCTCTCACTTTGGAGGAACAAAAGTCTATATGATTTCAATTTAAAAAATATAAGAGTCTGGGGTCGGACAGCTGGATTCTTCATTTTATTTTTTGACTTAGATGGTGGAGGATTCGAGACGAAAAGGAACCATTATTGGGAGCCTACAATCAACCTTTCTGACTCTTATACCAAAGGAAAAAAAACATGTTACCTTCGATGATTTCCATCTGATTTCCTTGTGTAATCTTTGTTATAAAGTGATATCCAAAATAACTGCAAATCGGATTAAGCTGATCCTATCAAGATCACTCTCTGTTGAATAGTTGGGGTTCCTACAGGGAAGGCAGATACAACATGAAATAGGCACTGCTCATCAGAGTCTACATAGAATTAAGAAAAATAATATTAAGTCATTGGTATTAAAACTGGACTTGAGGAAATCTTATGACTATATTGACTAGGATCACTTAAGATTGACATTAATAAAAGACTCGGGTTTCAGAATCCATATGACTAATTGGATCATGGGTTGTGTTACATATTCATCCTTTGTTATGTTAGTCAATGGCAAGGCAACATATTTCTTCAAAAGTGGCAGGGGTTTGCGCTAAGTTTTCCCATTATCTCCATTACTTTTCATCCTTGTTATGGAAGGGCTCAGTATTTTAATGAAAAGTAGCATTCTCAATGGCACTCTAATAGGGATAAAGGTATCCATATTGATTAAAATATTGCACTTACTATTTGTGGACGATGTCCTTATTGTGACTAAGGTGACATTAAAATAATGGATGGAGGTCGTCAACATTCTTCAGTTATTTTTTAATGCTTCAGGCTTATTGATAAACCACTCTAAAAATATTGTTCATTTCAAAGGTTTAACTGATGCATAACTAACGCCTTTAAAGTATCTTCTTCCCTATTCGTTTATCGAGCTTTCAATCAGGTTCAAATATCCAGGCTATTACTTAAATACTAGGGCATGTAAGACTGAATATTGGAATTGGTTAGTGACAAAAATGGAAAAGAAGATCGGACTGTGGTGCAACAAGTGGTTATCATCGGGTGGTAGATTTTTCTTAGTTAAATATGTTCTGGAGAGCCAACCTATATATTGGATGTCCTTGGAGACCATTCCGCACTCAATTTTAAATAAGATTTGAAAATTGATGTTCAATTTTCTCTGGAGTGGTAATAAGACTACACAATAGTTTCACTTATGTAGATGGGAAAATATTTCTAGACCAAAGAAATTTGGCAGATGGGGACTCCAAAACCTTCCTCTTTTTAATACGACATTATTGGTTAATACTCTTTGAAGAGTATTGACTCAGGAATACATTTGGCATAATTTTTTAATGGATAAATATGTATATAATACTACTATGGTCAATTGGTATAGGAAGGCTTCCCACAAACAACACTTTGCGTCTAGGATTTGGAATAGCTTCACAAGGACAGTACATGTGATCCTCCACTGGCAAAGTTGGTGTCCAGGGTCAGGACACTTAATTTTCATTGGCAAGGATCAGATTTTTGGTCTAGGCGACAGAACGATCCTTTGAGAAGCACTGATTACACAATTAAAACAAAAGAGGATTACAGTTCTGGCACAAGCGACAATATCCCATAATATTCGTTCTATTTCATAGGATGGTTAAGTAATGAGGAGATAGGATTAGTAGGAATTTTAGCATCAAAGTGGGAGCTATATCGAAGATCACTTCTAGGCATTGGCATATCTGTCTAGGATAGAAACGAAAAATACGGTATGGACCGGGGGGGACTCTTTCAGGAACATTTCTGTCAAAACGTTTATTGTGATCTTATACCAACTATGGAATACTCGATCTGGAGTGGATGGAAGGTAATTATTTGGAAATGGAACATACAGTTAAAGATACAGTTGTTTATTTGGATAACAGTGGAAAAAATGGTTCTGACTTGGGATGCTCTCCAAAAAAAAGGTTGGGAGGGACCCAGGGTTTTCTATCTCTGCAAACATGATTCTGAAGATAGTTTGGGCCAGACTAACATTATTTCTGCATATAAAAATAACTTGGTATGGAGCCTCCATAAATGACTATTTTACCATTTGGACCAAGGATAAATCAATTTCCAAAAGTTTGGTTTCTCTCACCTGTTGGTACATCTAGCTTGACTTAAACAAAGATATTTTTTAGGAGATATCACCTTCAATTTCTATAGTGGTATAGAATATACTTGGGTCTCACTCTTGGCTTCCTCAATCCCATAAACTTGCGTCCATTAGAGTGTGCACAATCACACAACAAGTAGGATATACTATTGCTTACTTTGATGGTGCGGATATATCAGGTGGAATTTTTTGCGAAGCTGGTGGCATCATCAAATTACCAGGGTCGATTGTTTATAGATGGTACATCAACTGTGGAGAAGGAACCAACACAAAGGAGGAGCTTATGGGAGTTTGGGCTACACTTACTCTTGCCATTATGTGGTCTATCCAAAAAATACAGATCCTGGGGGATTCCAAGGTAATTATTGATTGATTAAATCAAAAGAGTAATGTTCAGGCCATTGACATTGAAGGATGGAAGCATAAAACCAGGGATCTGACCACCTTCTTTCAAGGCATTAGATTTCATCATATTTACAAGGATTTCAATAAAAAGGCAGACTTATTATCTAAACAAGCTCTCTTGGAACCAAAAGGAAGATTATATATTTACCAATGGGTAGGTGGGGTTGGAGGACCACTTACTCATTTAAACATCTTTGAATTTTCTACAGGATGAAGTGAACCAGGTTTATATTCCTGTTGATAGTGGGACTTTATATTATGTTTTGTAATTTTGAAGTGATAAACATTTTCGCATTGGTTATTGCCTTTTGGATTTTTGAGGATTATTTGTACATATTATGGCTAAGTGTGGGCTCTATATGTATTGAGATGAAAAAAATGATCCTATGTTATAAGTATCATTGATGTTGTAAAAACAATTATACTATAATATAATTTTGAGTGAATTTTCTATTGGAAAAAAAAGTTGGTGTTCATTGACGACAACTTGTTCTATGGAAACATTATCTTCCCATTTCCTTATGCAATTTGATATTTTTGGATTTGTGTGAAAGTATATCACAGAGGATAAAGTGGTCGTCATTTACGACAACTTGTGCACGTGGGACTACACCAATTTTTTTTTTGTACCATCCACTTTGTCATGCTTAATTTCTTTTTTATTTATTTTTTAAAATGCGCAAAGTTCACCACTTATTGTGTGGAAAGACATTTTTTCTCAGCTTAGTGAGAGAGAGATATGTAATTCATTCTATTCTCAAGATGGAGTTGACAATGAGATATTAAAAAATATATAAAATAAAAAAATATTTCAATGTCTACCATAAATAACATATTTCAATGTCCACCTTAAATAAGATAATTTTATATCAACTTTATTTGTTATTTAGTTAATAGGTAATTTATACTTCCCAATATGAAGGAGATGTGTAATTCCTTAAATACTTAATAAGAGCTTGACACTAGACATTTAAAAAATATTAATAACAAAAAAAATATTTCAATATAGACCATAAATAAAATATTTTAATGTCCACATTAAGTAAAAAACAAAACAAATATCAAATATTTCAATATCAACTATCTCTTTCTCTCTCTATATATAAAAAATTAAAGTAAAAAAAAAATTATTACCTCAAAATATGTTTTTTATGGAGATGTATAATTCCTTTAGTGCTCAACATGGAGTCGGTAGGTGGCATTAAAAATTATAATAAACAAAAAAAATTCAATGTCCACCTTTTATATATATATGAAAAGAGAAAGAGAGAAATTAAAAGTGTGTGTGTGTGTGTGTGTGTGTGTGTGTGTGTGTGTGTGTGTATATATATATATATTAATTATTTGTGATACCTTCATATATATGATGATGATGGTGGTGGTGGTAGCTAACATCCACAGAGACTAAAATTGGTCTATAGAACCTTAAGAAAAGAAAGAGATTACTTTGATTTCTTTAAAATATTATTTCGATTCTTGAAAAGCATTAATAAGAAGTGTTCCAAGATCACTAAAGTTTTGATTACTTAGAAGGTTAGGAAGATCAGTATTTTCACAAATATTTGAAAATTGGGATCTAATTTGGGTATATGTAGGGCATTCTAGGAGAACATGATTTTAATCTTCAACCCTCTTAGTTTCACAAGGTGGCATATTCTTTCTTTCCATGGTGTTTTGGGGATTTTCCAACACCCAGTTTCACTATGCAACTTATGAGAATTAATTCTTGTTTTAGCAATATTGATTCTCTTCTTTACACTAGTCAAAACATAGAGATACTTTTGATCTTCAAGGTTAGGGTTAACCACCTCCTTATAATATCTTAATTTTCTTTTATCATCTATTTTTTTATCGTAACATTGAGTCTCCTTAAATTTAGCTTGTACAATATTTTTAATATCATGCTTCGATGAGGAGGATAGGATAGGGTCTATTGCCCTTAATTTTGAGAGTATAAGTTATAAAATTATTTTGGATTTGTTCTCTCTTTCTCCAAGATTCTCGAGATATAATACATCCCCAAACTTTTCATTACCTCCATACAATATAACCGAAGTGACAAGAATCTCAAAGATGATTTTTTTCTCATCCCATAGCCAAAGGTATCCTAATTTACAATTATTTTCAAGTCCATAATAATATTTCCACCCTCCATTTATCCTTTTCTCAATGCTATAGTTTCAAATGAGGTTGTGATGAATATCAATTTCAAGATACTTGTAAGAACACATTTACTCCAAGATATTATTATCATATACAAAATTATTGTTGATCATCTTGTTGGATTTAATGATCATAACCTTAGTTTTTTTCGTGTTCACAATCACACACACACACACACACACACACACACACACACACACACACACACACACACATATATATATAGAAAGAGAATAAGGAAAATTAAAAGTAAAAAAATATTTCCATCTTAAGTAAAATATTTTAATATCAACTCGTTGTCTCTCTATATATACAACAAGTGAAGTAAATAATTTATTAAGGTTAAAACATTACAATGTATTGCTCACTATGGGAAGATGTGTAATTCATTCCATTCTCAATATGAATTTGACATGTGGTGCACATACACACACACACCAGATTGTAAATCCATCTTAACTCTAGATTTATCATGTGATCAGAGGGATCAAATCCCTCAAGGTGAAAACCTATTTTAGAGTGAAAAACTTGATGAAAGGTTTACACTTCAAAAAATTTGATCCTTACAGTTTAAAGGATTTGATCCCCTTTGTTGTGTTAGAAGTTAAGATGAACCTGTTAGAAAAATAATGAAATTCAAAAATAAATTCAAAATAATATGTCAATTATAAAACTAAATAATTTTAAGGTTAAAAATATTCTTCAAATTCAAAATAATGAAGATGATGTAAACCATAAAACTAAATTCAAAATGATGTGAACCATAAAATTAAATAATTTTAAACCAATGCAATCTAAAAGAATTTGAACCACCCTAAAACAAATGTATACATTATCAACATTACCTTAAAAGAATCGATAAAATTTAAGATGATTTTTCTATTATGTTCTTGAGTTATCTTAGTAGGTACTCTTTCAATAATGTATTTCCATTTTATTTCATTATCTATCCATAAAAATATACAAATAGGGTAGACTCGAATTTAATTATGTATTAAGTAATGTCTGTTTTTAAAATTTAACTCAATATACACATACTTTGAAAATATGATAAAAGAAAAAAGAAAAAAAAATCATGAAACTGTACAACTCTTATTTTATTGTTTTCAATAAAGTGTTAATTTTAAATTTTAAAATTTCTTTAATAGAAACTTGCTCCAAAATTTAACACCTCACTTTTTTTATAATTTGTTTTAGTATTTTTTTTAATGATGGAATGTACATTTCTACTAAATCCACTAAGCACTTTGCCTCATTTAGATGATAGTACATTGGATAAATGAACCAGTTGTAATTTTGACAACCTATTTCTATAGGAAAATGAAGCTCAATAATATTTACACACACAACCAACACAATTCACAACATTTAACCATTTAATCTAAGTTATTTAACCACTATTATTTCTTTTAAATTTATTAAATAAAATTGATATTGTATATTTTACGTTTCCATATACTTTGATATAGCATATATGTATTCCTATATTTTTCAATGGAATATAATATTTTAGTTGAGTACAATAATATACATTTTAAGTATAATATAAATAAAGTTTCTTAATGATAAGTTATGTGTTATGTGATATTTTAAGTATAATATAAACAAAGTTTCTTAATGATGATGATGATGATGATGATGATGATGATGATGATGATTAATGTCCACTAAGATCGAATTGGTCTATGAGAACTTAAGAGGGTAAGTGATTACTTGTGATCCTTTAGAATTTTGTTTCTGTGCTCGAAAAGCATTAAGAGAAGCTTTCCAATATCACCATATTTTTGTTGAGTTAAGAGGTTAGGAAGGTTGGTAGTGTGATAAATATTTTGAAAATGAGATCTAATATGGGTAAAGGCTAGAAAATCTAAGAGAAAGTGATTTTCATCTTCAACCTTCCTAGTGTCACAAAGGTGACACACTCTTTCATCCCATGGCGTTTTAGGAATTGATCAACGCCTAGTTTCACTATGGACCTCATGAGAATTTGTTCTTATCTTAACAATGCTTATTTTTTCTTTACACTTGGAAAAACAAATAGATAATTTTGATCTTATAGATTAGGTTTGATTACATCTTTATAATACCTTAATTTTCTTTTTTCCTCTAACTCTTGATCACACCACATTTTCTCCTTAAATTTTGATTTGGCATTTTTTTTTAATAGTATCTTTATTCTGCAAAATTGTTTCTTCCATGATTCCCCAGTAGCTTAGCCAATATTGGGCCTCTTTATTCCATCCTCGCTTGAGTCGATGATGGTTATGACTTTATTTTGAAGCAATTTTAGGTAGCCTCTTGTCTTCCATGTTGTTTAACTTGTTCGTATACATTAGGTATCTGGTCATAGCCATGCTCTCAATGGGGGAGAGGCTTGTTTCTAAGAGGAGGATGGGATATATATATCAAAATAATACATTCGAGGCTTGTTTCTAAGAGGAGGATGGGATCTATATATCAAAATAATACATTCTTTGGAAGCACCACTTTCCCAATTCTCCAACTACAACTAGAAGGAGGCTACGACCCCCCATTTACAAGAAACAACCCAAAGGAAGGCACAACTCCCTGAATTATCTGTCTCCAACTAGAAGGAGGATACAACCCCCTGATTCTCAAGATCCAACCTGAAGGAAGCTACAACTCCCTATGTTCTTCGACACCAACCAGAAGGAGGCTACAACCCCCTTTCCTTGCCCCGTCCTGTCATCCTAAAATATAAGTGTATATTAAACTGTCAGTACGACAATCACTTCCACTGTCACTACCATTGTCATTGTCATTTCCACTGTCATTGTCACTATCACTGTCACATCAACCTGTAACCTGTCAACCTATCACTATATCCAACTTGTCACTGTATCCCACTTGTCACTGTCAGCCTATCATGACTCACTAATCAACCTGTCTAACCTGTCACTGTCACCGATACTCAAACAGATCCTCTCACATGGATCATATACAAAGGAAACCTATCAACTATATGTCCAACATCACCAACACATGCCTCTATCAAGCATGTACCAAGATCACCAAAATACCATCATAATATATGTGTTTCAACCATGTACCAAAGCATGTACCAAACCATCAACATGTACCATACCAAGCATCAACCATATACCACAACAAGTGCATCAACCATGCACCAACACATGTACCATGTACCTCAATCATCAACCATGTACATCAATATTGTACATCAAAACATGTGCCATACTATGTACCAACAATGTATCTCAACTGTATCACTCATTCATGCCATACGCAATATACCATAGGATATATCAAGAAAGTACTATCAATAATGTACCTCAACCAAATACCAACATCACCAAGAGATGTATCTCACACATGTGCTACCATATACCAAGTGTATTCCTCAAAAATGTATCAATATCAATTACAGGCCTCTAACATAACAACCACACACCATGTGCTAATTCTCGAAGAGTATAACAAGAACAAGCCTCAAGCATATACCATAGCTTAATCACCATGGAACAAAACCAGATACAAAGATACCAATACAACCAAGATGTACTACTAATCAATGTACCATACCAATATCACCAATATGTACCATGCATCAACAAGACATGGCTCTGAAGCATGTACCATACCATCACCAAGCATAAGAGACAATCACATAAGCATATATGTAACATGTAGTTGACATGTTGTACTATAATACAGATATATAGCTCTTCCATAGCCTTCAACATCCTGGTACCAACATCTGTACCAAATTTTCCTTAGCCTTGTGGGACTAAGACTTCTTGTCACGCAGGGCCTCATGTGACGTGCCCTAGGAAACCCGTGGGGATGCCTTGTGGGAGACTAGTGGTATGACCCATAGGGTTCAACCAAACTAGGATTTCCTCATATCTTCTCTCTATCCACTTCAACCCCGAAACTCGTGCACTTCTCACTTGTCACTACCTCAGATTTCACTATCTAGCCAAAAGATCACTTGCTCATAAGATAGATATTCAATGAAAGTGTATGTGAATGTACTTGTGAATGACTCCTTGAGGTGTATTTATACTTTTTTTGGGTAACCTATTTCCCTAATATTATGTGCTTCATGAATTTTCTTGTTGCAACCACTTTACCCTTTCATTAGAGACTTGTAACCAACTAGGGGCTTCTTGACCATTCTTTGGGACTTCTAACTTTACGAGGCCATAAATCCTCAACCTTGAGGAACCACATGGTGTACCACCTATCACTGAAAATGGCACGACGAGGATTTTCCATCTATAAGTGTATTACCTGCATTTGCATTGTCCTTCATATCCATATTCCTCAACCAAATTAGGGTATCCTGACCACACCTATGGGGCTTTGTGTAGACTTCATAAAATGCACCCAACACATATTTTGACATCAACCACTCTTGTTAACATCAATGCCAACTGAATCACCATCAATCTCAACCACATCTCTAGGGATTCCAGACTTCCCCAAGGGTTGGCATCAATGAAAAACAACTATCCAAGCCAATTGTCCAACAACCAACTTAGGAAAAGAGTTCAAACAAGATTTGGACATCAAGAATTTCATCAACAGATTGTGTTCCATAAGTATATGATTTGAAGGAATTAATTTCTTGGTGTATATACAAGTTTGAAAAAGAATTAAGAGTTATTCAATTACAAGGAGAGTCACCCATCTCTTTATCTCCCTCAACTTTGAAAAGGATATTGAAGCTCCCCAAGCTGAAGACGACTTTTGAAAGTGCCAAATCAAAATACTTCTTGAAGACAAATGAGGATGGATTCGAACTACTGTGGGACTACCTCAAAGATTCAACAGTTCTTCCAGAAGATCCTTCCAATATTTAGGTATGTTCATTGAAAAACTCATATCGA
>SNQJ01S0078393.1:0-24311 GCA_010110895.2 Picea sitchensis
AACATCTTGATTTAATTTATTTATTTTTTGAAAAATAATTACAACATTAAATAATATATTATAAATGAAAAATAAAATTGATATTGTCCATGTAAAAATCGAAGTATGATGGATAAATCATAAATGTAAATATTTTTCTGTATAATGGATAAATATTTTTTAATAATAACAATTTATTTTTCATTTCACAACCTAATAAAACAAATTGAAATATAAAACCTAATAAACAAATTGAGATATAAAACACCAATTATGATTGGAATAGTGTAGGTTTACTCTGGATCGCCATATTATGACCCCAAACATTTGGGGATCATTATTTCAATAAAGCGTAAGTAGAAACCAATTTTATTTATTTACATGGTTTGATTTTATTGCATTCCACGGAAGGCATTTAAAATGTGGACAAGTTTTTCCATCATACTGGAAATTTGGGACAAGTTTTTCTATCACACGTGTTCATAATATCACATGAAAAGACCTAAGAATATAGAAATCTGTATTATCTAAGTTTATTTTCGGGAACCCGAAAAGGATTTAAAATTTGGACAAGTTGTTCTATCACAGTGTAAAGTGTTCTAATATTAGCATGACATGAAAATACAGAAATATATTAAAATTTGGACAAGTTGCTCTATTGTAAAGTGTTTTAATATGGGCATGACATGTAAAGTTTATTTTCAGAAACGAGAATAAAAATGGATTCGAAGTTTATTTTCAGAAACGAGAATAAAAATGGATTCGAAGTTAAATAAAAAAATTGTGGAACTTACAGCATATTACAACGACAGGTTTTGAGCGTTTCCCCGCATCTGGAACAAGAATGGACTATCGATTAGAAAACAGTTATATGTACTTGAAAACTAGTAAAATTTAACTTTAAATAAACAAAGAAAACCATGGCATTTGTTTACCTTTATAGCATCCTAGACCCTCTGAAAATCCATCTCCTTGAAAGCCTTCATTGCAGTAGCATCTATGTACCGTTTCATTATTGTTGTTGGGGTTCTGGAAGTAAGAACATTTAGCATGGGCAGAACAAGAACTCGGGAGGCATGTGTCGTTCACCCACCAAGCCAATTCAAGCTTATCCACGTCAAGAGTTATGGAACCATTAAAGGTAGTCGTCAGATAGAGAAAGCTGCTAACAAAATGTCTGCATGTAGAAGCGTCAAGAGACTTCCAAGCCAACCAGCTACCATCCGTATTTGACAAACAATTATTCGAACCTATATTGGTGCAGTTTTCTCTACCATCATAATAGTTGGAACCAACGTGTCTGAAGTCTGCAATATCGAACTTGCAGTCAGAATTTGTGCAGTTCTCCAGCAGCAATATATTTCGATTCGTAAGGCCAAATTGTGGCCTGAAAACTGATAGGATATCTGCATCCTCGTAGCATTTGTATTTGTTATTTCCACTTTTCCACGGCCGAATGATGATGCTTGAATTAGTAAAATCCAGAACCTGAAATCCTTTCAAATATATAGCACCACTTTCTGAGCAATCGCTATTCAGAATGTACGGACATGTGCCGCTGAAGCCAAATGGATATTTCACTGTTCTTGAACCACAGGTTCCGTTGCAAGGAATTTCAGCATCGCCGAACACGGCGATCCTGTGTAGAAGAAGCACTAGACAAGCTAAAAATAATTGCTGGAATTCTCCTTTTTTTTCTTTCATTTTTGCCTCGGAACACTTTTCTAATATAGAAATAATTGATGGAACAGTATATGTCCTTTTATTTGAGTTCCCCTTTCGTAATATTTCGTCTTGCCTCAGGAAACTACAGAATAGAAATCGCAATGGAAACTTGAACTCTACATGAAATGTTTCGGTCCATCCTTGGATTCAGAATACGTAATTCGCTTTTTAAATGTACTTCGACCGAAAGAAAAGGAAGCGTACCTTCATCCCTAACCCTTAGTCTCAATTCTGACAAAAAACGATCGTTGAATAGCACCGTCGTTGATCTCTTAGTTTGAGGAATATATATGTTACTGCTGAATCCTTCTGGAATCTCTTGCAAAAGTTTACACAGCCATTTCAGAGATAAAGTCTTAAGACGCTCGCCATGAAAGATTGCAGAAATTTAAAGATTATATAAAAGCACATAGTGAAGCGCAAGTTTTTAATTTATGGAACTGATCTAAAATAGGAGCCGCTTAATAATAATTTTTCATATAATAAGCACAATTTCAGGGTTCGGTAGCGATCCTTTGAAAACCGTTGCAATTATTTTTCTTGAAATGAAGAATATCTTTCTTGAAAAGTATGAAAGCGGGATTAGGAAGAGATAATGTGTCACATAAAATAAAATTAACAATTTTTTGGGGAATATATATATGTTACTGTTGAAGCCTTCTGGAATCTCCTGCAAAATTTTACACAGCCATTTCAGAGATAAAGTCTTAAGACGCTCGCCATGAAAGATTGCAGAAATTTAAAGATTATATAAAAGCACATAGTGAAGCGTAAGTTTATAATTTATGGAACTGATCTAAAATAGGAGCCGCTTAATAATAAATTTTCATATCATAAGCACAATTTCAGGGTTCGGTAGCGATCCTTTGAAAACCGTTGCAATTATTTTTCTTGAAATGAAGAATATCGTTCTTGAAAAGTATGAAAGTAGGGACTAGGAAGAGATAATGTGTCACATAAAATAAATTTGACAAAATTTGTGTCATACATCCTGCCAATAGGATTAACCAGTAACCGATCCATCTTATGAGTTTTTATTTTTTCTCTTCTTTCTGATAGATCTCTTCCACGGCATATCTCTACAAATTTATACATGACGCATCAATTTCAACAGATTATCTGCCTCTCGGATCTGGAGACGATTCAAGAGAATAACTGACTCAAAAGGATGTTGTTTTTGCCCAAATTCTGAAGTCGTTATAATCTTGATGGATACAGTTTAGGAGGCCTAAATTTTACACTTCACAAGGCAGGAATACGGAAATAAAACAATTTATTCCACCATTCAACATGAAAATTGACATTAAAACCTTACATCATAAAAGAAAAGTATGCCAAATGCAACAAGAAAATGATTGGGAGTTCTTTCTGATAGATCTCTTCCACGGCATATCTCTACAAATTTATACATGACGCATCAATTTCAACAGATTATCTGCCTCTCGGATCTGGAGACGATTCAAGAGAATAACTGACTCAAAAGGATGTTGTTTTTGCCCAAATTCTGAAGTCGTTATAATCTTGATGGATACAGTTTAGGAGGCCTAAATTTTACACTTCACAAGCCAGGAATACGGAAATAAAACAATTTATTCCACCATTCAACATGAAAATTGACATTAAAACCTTACATCATAAAAGAAAAGTATGCCAAATGCAACAAGAAAATGATTGGGAGAACCTTACCGGTTATTAAGCGCAAGTATTTTGTATAAAACGCTTGCAAACTAAACCAGAATCTTGCAATTTCTAAGGCGCTCAACTTATAAATTGCAAATAGTTGCAACTCCGTGGATATCAACATCTTTTCCAAGATATTGCTCGATTTCCAGGGAGAAAACAAGAAGAAAGAATAAGAAAATCCACCGCTAAAATCAACGTCTGGAACTCTTCAAAAACCGTGAAAACAAGATTCTGAGCAGAGCTCCATTTTAGAGCCAATAGACACAGCTTTAATTGGACGAGCACAAATGACCAACAGTTTCGTCAGCCGCTATGACCATCAAAGACGCCAAAGAACGTCTGTTTGGAATCACCCAGAACATTAACAATGGCCTTGTGGGTGTCCTCCATGAATTCTCTCCGACCCTTTTTGCTTGAAACTGCATAATGAAAACCCTCCACATTGAACTCCATCGCCTGCTCTACTGTGGAGAACAGCACATTTAGGCCCGGCAACTGGAGTGGAATTTGCAGCCTCTGCGGACGTTTCTTATTTAGCGGAGGCGAAGAGCACTTGCGGGCAATCGAACCATTCTCGTCCGGGACATTGACACAGAGAGAGACCGCCCTCATGACCGGGTTCTGCCCGCTCTCTCTCCACAGCAGATTCTCGTCTCTGTTGGTCAGAACAGGGCTCAGCCCAGAACCCACAAAACTAGCCTGCATGCCACTGGTTCTGGGCGTTTGGAAACCACGGTTCCATGGTGAACCTGTCCATATTTCAATATCACGGAGTATTTATGGCATTTATTAAACTACAGTGAAATCATTTATGAAAGTAGTCAGAATTGGCATGGGAAGAAGTGAAGTGGGCAATAAGATTTCAAATTTCCCAGCCAATCAAATTGTAACAAATTCATAAATATTTTATTAAAAAAATTATGTATATAAAATTTCTAAGTTAAACATTAGAAATTTTTCAAAAATTTGAAAGTCAACCTTCAACTAATGCAAAGTCAGCGATGAACTCATCGCTATAGTCCCTGCCCTTGGCCTTCCGGCAGGGACTAATAAGTATTGATGGCCATAATCAATAAGGACACATGGTAAATTGTTTGATTTTTTAATTTTTAATTTTTAAAATTATGTTTTAAAAACAATTAAGTGTAAAACCACATAAAATTTGTCTAATTTAACAACCAATCACAAAACAGGAATTTATATTTAGAAAATTTAAAATTTAGTTTTCAATTTAAAGAATAATCAATTTAATAGATAAATTTTTGGAGACCTTATAAAACTTTATGGCAAAAAGTAAAAAAAATTGAAAAATATTTAAAAGTCAAAGCATATTTACTACAAATTAATCCACTTTTCAAATTATTTTTTATAATGTAAATTTTATATTGATTATAAATAATAAATTCCTCTCAATAATTATTTTAATTGATATATTGAACTTAGGTTTATAATATAATTACATGTGAAAACCAAAACATTTAACCATACTATATAAATTTGAATTTACTTATATAGCCTCATAACTCGTAGTGAAAAGTATGCATACTTGGATAGTAAAAAGTTATATGGTTGGTATAAAGTTTCATGGTTAAGAATAGAAATAACTTGAGAACTCCTTACTTTATTTGCTATCTTTAATTACCAAGTCATTAAACTCATAGCTTCTAACATACTAACCTCTTAAATTTAAGTTAAACATGATCCACTAATTCACTAACTCGAACCCACTACCATAAACCCTTAATGCATAACTCATATAACCAAAAATAACCCCAACCACTGCTAACCCCCTCACCATTTACCCACTAACCAACACACCCTATAACCATTAATCCACTAACTCAAACCTTTTTTCCCTTTGTTAGTTTGGTCCAGACCCTACTTGCTTCATGTCTTGAGAATCAGGTGCATCGAATTGACTTCAAGGGAGAAACTTCCTTCTCTCAGAGAATTGACTTCTTTCTATGAAGGAAATTTCCTCTTGGAATAATCTATCATTCTATGGAAATATCTCCTCAAAATAATCTAGTCAATTGAAAGGGACAATCCTATTCCAGGAAGAAAGCAATTGTTACTTATTATGATAAGCCTTGTAAGTCATCCCTCCAAAGTTAGTATATGGGCTTGTAAACCTCCACACTAGTATCATGCATTGCTTAATAGTTGTACTCTCACCTCAAGCAAGTATAAATTTTCACTTTAGATTACCTACAATTACTACATTAACATATTTGTAAGAGGCATGTATAATCACCTTTGCTGCTAATTTCACTTGTTTATATTTATAATAATTATTTATGTTTTAAAATCATGTGTCATTTAACAATTTATATAAGTATTCATAAATTGATAAGAATTNATATATATAAACGCGACATCTTTGTTCTATAGTGGTTATATAGAAGAAGGATTTGTTAACAATGGAATAATAGCTCTCTTGTTTTTCAACCTCTAGGTTGTTCCCCATTCCATATCAATTGGTATTAATGTTGGCTTTCATGATTTCCACAAGGGATTTATTCCCCTCTTCTACAGGCTTCACTAGCAATGTTGGTGATCCATTCCATTCTTCTTCAGGCTTTCGTAGCAATTACAAGGACATGTTCCCTTCTTCTTCAAGCTTTGATAGCCACTACATGGACCTACCCCCTTTATCTGCAACCATTGTTTTTGTTTTTGAGTGTTACACATGTTGCCTCTCAAAAAACAACAAAGTGAATATTTCTCTCTCACATATTTTAATAGTTAAATTGTTGCACTAAGGGGGTCCCTTGTCCCACAAACAAGTGTTAGTTTTGTAGCTCGGTAGGTGTCTCAGCATGGGTCTAAGTGTCCTAAGCATGTTGATGGACACATTAAATACCCAAATCAACTTTATTTATTTTATCCTAAGTTTAAACTTAGAAAAAATTAAAAGGTCACTTAAATAACTTTTTTCTCAAATTTATGAAAAAATCATTTTTTCAGAAATTAATAATTCACAAAAGTGTATTTCTAGAGGCTTCTAGAAGTCTCTTAAAAAAGTGAATTACAGAGATAAATAGAAGGGATGAGGGTGAGAGGGACACACATTCACATTTGTGAAAAGAGGAAGAGGGTGCTTGGGCAAGAAAAGGAGAGGGCAAGCAACTGAGGAAGAGGGTGAGTTTTGGGCCAGACTTGGGCAACCAGTGGAGACTGAACCAAGGCCATTTTGGGCAGCAGAGAGAGGCTAAAATTAGGCCACATACAACAGATTTCAGGAGGCTAATTTTTCATAGCTGAAACAATTGGGCCGAAAAAGTAGGGTTGAAAAAGCTGGCCAAAAAGAAGACCGGAAAAATAGGCCAAAAAAGGAGAGTGAAAAAGCAAGGCTGAAAAAATAGGTCGAGTTTGTTGGGTTGTTTTTGTTGAGCGAGTGAGGAAACTTGCTGAGAAAATTTATGTAAGAAATTTATGATTTTGTGCTACTGTAAATTCTCTTGAAAACCAGTACTAGAAGCCCCTCTTTGCTAGTTTTCCCCACACTGGGGTTTCCAAGGTATTTCTAGTGTTGTCCATTTTATGTGTTTGGTCTTTTGTATGTCTTTTTGCTGCTATTTTAGTTAAATAACTCAGTTGTAATATTTATGCATAATTTTCCGAGTTTATATCGACATTGATTAAATTCTAGTTAGATAAAATTATTGGCATGATATTTTGGTTGTTGAGTTATAGGAAATTAACATGATATCAAAGCTCAACCTATGAGTACAGAAGGAGCCAAGATACTTTGGTGTGTAGACCAGACAGTGAATCAGCAAAGGAGGACGTGTAACCAGAAGTGTGTGGGAAATGGAGCAATAGACTGAAATGGCCAATGCAGGATTAATATTTGAGGACATACTGGATGGTGCCTCAAATTTATGTCCTTGGAGGGAGCGTATTGACTTGGTACTAGAGGAGAATGGACTATTGGAAATTGTTGAAGGCAAAGTGGTAGCCCTTGCTGATCCAGTACAACTAGCATCTCACAACAAGAATATGTCAAGGGCAGGAGGATAATTGTGGATGGAGTCAAGGACCACATTATTATTCATTTGTCTGGAAAGATGACAACGAAGGACATGTGGGAGGCCCTAGTGAATTTGTACCAGTTTGACAACTAGAGCAAGAAGATGTTGCTCAGAGAGAAGCGTGAACATTGCCAAGGGAGAGTCAGTGGTCACTTACCTCATAAAGTTCACTTAGATCATATATGAACTAGCAGGTGTGGGAGAGGCAATAGATGAGACTAAGTTGGTGAGGACATCCTTGAATGGATTCACCAATCAGTGGGAAGTATTTGTTCGTGGAGTGGTGGCTCGGGAGAAGCTCCCTGATTGGGAGAGATTATGGGATGAATTCACCCAAGAGGAGCTAAGACTTTGTGCCACTCAGGCTAGCCATCCAAAGAGTGAAGAGAAAGAGAATGTGGCTCTTCATACGAAGAAGGGTTGTGGAGCGGGAGGTTCCAAAGACATGGGAAAAGTGAAATTCTTTGCATGTCATAGGACTGGCCATTATTCCAGCTAGTGTTCCAAGAAGAAGGAAGAAGAAGTTGCAACCACAACATCTACTAATATGGATGTGTTTGCAGAGAAATTTTAGGATGAATTTTCTCTAGACGCTTCTCTTTCGAGCCACAGTGTTGCAGAGTTGGAGGACAATGGGGTATGGCTTGTGGATAGTGAGTCATCTTGCCATATGACGGGAATGAGGTCGGTGTTCCTTAGTGTTTTAGAGATGGAATCAGACTCGCATGTGGGTAGTGGGCCCGACACCATGCATGCAGTGAAGGGGATTGGATGTGTCAGATTCCAGCTAGAGTCAGGTGGTTCTCTGGAGGTGGTCGGGGTGATGTATGTTACAGAGTTCAATGTCAATTTTCTCTCCATGGCAGCTCTGGAAGATATGGGATATGCAATGATGTTTGAGGATGGATAGGTGCTCATACGTGCAGAGGGATCAGATACCCAGGATGCAGCAGTGACACTTGGCATCGGAGAGGGTATGATGTATATAGTGTTTGGATAACCTGTAGTGGGGTCTAAGGGGATCTTGGATCAGAGATCAATTTCAGTGGAAAAGGATTTTGGATGAGTGGCTTCATCCAAGACTACAAAATATATTAGTTGGTTTGACCTGACATTGATGAAGGAGCCGAGCAAGACATCATATCAGAGTGCAACAGAAGTAGTTGGGATGTCTTCCAGTTTAGAGGAAGTAGCTATAACAGTAGTAGATTTGATGGGATCATAGATTGATCTAGGTGGAGACACCTCCCTCGCTAAGAAGGAGTGTTATTTTTGTAGCTTGGTAGGTGTCTCATCATGGGCCTAAGTGTCCTAGTCATGCTAATGGACACATTAAATACCCAAATCAAATTTATTTATTTTAACCTAAGTTTTAACTTAGGAAAAATTAAAAAGTCACTTTAATGAATTTTTTCTTTCATTTATGAAAAAGTCACTTTTCATAAATTAATAATTCACAAAAGTGTATTTCTGGAAGCTTCTAGAAGTCTCTTGAAAAAGTGAATTAGAGAGCTAAATAGAAGGGTTGAGGGTGAGAGGGACACACATTCTCATTTGTGAGAAGAGGAAGAGGGTGATTGGACAAGATAAGGAGAGGGAAAGCAACTGAGGAAGAAGGTGAGTTTTGAGCCAGACTTGGGCAGACATTGGAGGTTGAACCAGGGCCATACTGGGTAGCAGAGAGAGGTCGAAATCATGCCACATGAAACAGATTTCAAGAGGCCTATTTTTTCAAGGCCAAAAAAGCAGGGCTAAAAAAGCAGGATCAAAAAGGCATGCCAAAAAAGCAGGGTCGAAAAGGCAAGCTGAGTTTGATGGTCTATTTTTGTAGAGCGAGTGACGAAACTTGCTGAGGAAATTTCTATAAGAAATTTTTTATTTTTTCCAGCTATAAATTTTCTTGAAAGCCCATAATAGAAGCCCATCTTTGTTGGTTTTCCCCACACTGGGGTTTCTAGGATATTTCTGGTGTTGTCCATTTTATGTTTTTGGTTTTTCATAAGTGCTTCTGTTGCTATTTTGGTTAAATAACTCAGTTGTAATATTTATGCATAATTTTATGCTATTTTGGTTAAATCACTGGAGTGCTCAAACCAACTGATGTCTTTTTTATTTCATTCAAGCCATTTTGCAATGAATGTACAAACAACTTATTATAACATTGGAGTTTCCAATAGACAACATGTTATATTGCACAAAATGTGCCCATAAAATATCATATTCATATGAGCACAATTTACATTGTACATTTCACAAAACAGATGACAAGATCAATTGCGCTATGCCAACAAAAATTCTCCAACAACTCTTCCTCAAACTTGTTCAGATACCATATGCACAATACAAACAAAACATTTCAGAAATTGTTTTCTTCTTATAGGGGTTATCCATAAATAGAACTTTTACAATTACAATGGATAACATTATTGTTGATGTCAAAAACATTTGACATACTTGCATTTTTCCATGTAAGTATGTTTACACCCTGGATGGATTTCTTGCTTGATATAAAACCTGGACATATGGAACTGCCTTCAAAATCCACTTGGAGGCTCATTTCTTCGTGTTTCTACATGCCTTATTTGCCTTGTCTTGTCCCGATCGAGACATTTACTTGCCCCATTGCCAGAAGTGTGGGAGAATCATATCACAACAGATCGTCAGTACTATGGCTCTAAGTGACAGTTACTTCCACTTTACTCTTGTCATGATAGCTCTAACTCCTCTCCCTCCATCTCGAATTTCGCATTTGGTCTTTGTAGAAATTGGGATGCATACATTTGTTCCTGTAGCTTCTGCTCAATAACTTGTGGTGTGTTATCTGACCAATGTTGTCAGGAATATTATCTCCCGCCCTACCAATTTGATGCCCCGTCTTCGAATTCGTGGGCGCTCTCGCATGGAAAGATTTTCGAGAAGGAGAATGGCTCGACCTCTGGATGTTGCAGATTCTTCATCAACTTATCTAGACAAAGGCATTGCATCTTCTCCAATTTGCACAGATAGTAATTTGCTACATGGGAAGGAAGAGGTCCAATATTGGGGTTGTAAAGTTGAATGGAAAGAGGATCCATAGGTGGAAAAGGGTGAAAGTAGTCGCAAGTGCCCCTCTCCTCGAGATACCACTGCAAAAGACAATTATTTTGTGCTTGGTGGTGCCTAGAACACTCCTTCTGGTGCAGTGGATATCCACATGGTTGAGTACTCTTCTGCAAGCGCTCCTGGCCATCTAACTCAATTGGTCTTTGAAATTCGTCAAGACATAGTAGATCTAAAGTTCAACTAGGAATTAATGAATCAACATCTTTCTTAGCTGATATCCTTGCACACCAACGATGATCCCAAGTGTCCATCCTCTGGAATATCAACTTAGGACACCATGTTGTTGCGAGTCTCGGTTCCCCTTTTGTGGAGCGAACAGTTTCCTCCATCCAAATGCCCAGGTTCTATCTTTGTTTTTGGCACTATCTTGAGCAGGTTCTTGCAAATGATCTTTGATGGATGTATTTATTGGCACTATCTTTGTTTTTGTCTGCATATTTCAATCTTTAGTACAATTTATGATAGAATAGGTCTTTTAAGGGACATAGACATGATCTTATCTTATCGATTGTATAATTTTTTGAATATTGGGGATCATCTTCGGTCTGGGCATCAGTTATGCTAGGTTGGTTTCCTGTCAAGGAAACCCAGGCATCAACAAAGACTTTGTTTGCATGTAAATTTTGACAACAGGTAATACAATCTTCTTACTTTAAAAAAATTGTAAGTATGCTTACATTATACAACTATGAAAAACAAAACAGTTTTGTGGAATTTATTTTCAAATTTTCTTTACAAAACTTACTTCTAATGTGCTTCATTACTCTCTTGACTTTTGCAGATAATGTGTGGCACTTGAAAAGAAACTACATTTGCAAAGAAAAAAATGTTGTGAAAAAATCTTAGATAATAGCTACAATATCAAACTTGCATAACAAATCGAAGAATATAAATTTACATATTTTTAAATCATGTCCATTAGAAAATTAGAATTATATATCTTTAAAGAAAAACTTACATATAAAATACTTAAAAACTCAAATCTAGTTAAAAATGTTTTGAAAGATTTTGAAATAAAACAAGCATTTGCAATAAGACATCTAGTGACATTCTTATTCGTAGTATATATGTCTTAATCTATCATCTCAGATTTTTTTTAGCTTTGTAATTAATGAATACTTTATATCAATGTTAATTAATACAAGGGTTTTTCAATTGTTTCTTCAAATCAAAATGTTCACTTATTTCTCTTAAAAAAGAGTAATCACTATAACATGGTCCTCTAATATAAATTGTAAATGGATATTGGAAGATAGATTATTTCCAAAGAAAAGGAAAAGTTTTGATTTGAAACATGGTCCTCTAATATAAATTGTAAATGGATATTGGAAGATAGATTATTTCCAAAGAAAAGGAAAAGTTTTGATTTGAATTGATGTCGAGAGTTAAATGAACATCAATAGAAAGTATTAAAATATGCAGCCATCATTTTCTTAACATTATAAGAAAACAACATTTGTTATCAACGTATTTTATATACTTTCATAACATACTTAGCTTCTTTTGTTCTCTTGCTTTCAATCCTACTTTAAATTGATGGAGTTAATTAACATGTTTCTATTCTTCGTTTTTCAATCTCAATCCAAACTTATGTAGAGGATTTAATTGAACATTAATGATAATATTTTAAAATGTAATATATGTTTGATGTGTTTTTTTTTTACTTTATAAGAAAATAAGAATTATTTTTTTCTAACAATTTATTGATGTCTATTAAACAATTATCACATTAAAACATTTTTAAAAGATAAATATAAACAACTTTGCTACTAATTTGTATTTTTTTATTTATATATATAATTGTATATTTATTTTTTCTCAAAATGGAAGAATATATTTTCCACTTAAAAGTATGTTTCATCTCATTCTCACTGGTAATTTGTTTAAAAAAATGTTCTTAAAGGTTTCATATACTTTTCTGACATCAATGGGACGTGTGAGATTCTCCATTTCCTGCATTGATAAACGATGTGGACTTCACAATTATTTCATTGTCACATAAAATATTTGAACTTTGCAATGCTTCCGGCTTTTAATTAACACCTAGCCACACCTTTTCATTATCTTAATGTGATGATAATTCATTAATACAAAATAATAACTATGGCATATTATTGATTAAATATCACTAATAAGTAGTAATGTACTATAAAGGATTTTTGTGCTTAAATAAAGATGTAAAGAATTATATTAATTAAAATGAGAATTTATATATGTTATTCTATTTTATTGAGGGTTTGGATTTCAATTTTTAATTATTAAAAAAGTTTGATGTGAAGTTTAAGGTTTAATTTTTAATTTTTTAAATTAAATTTAAATAAACAATTATAATTATGATTTATAAATAATTGTATTATTGTATATATTTCTAAATATAATATATATATTTATATTTATTGTTTTATAGATCTATATCCAGGACAGAACATCACATTCTTCTATTTATGTTCTTTTTTCTTACTTTTGATTGTAGTCTAACCAATCACTCGATTAGGAGTTGTTGGAGTTTTTATCATTAATAAATGCTTTTCCTTATTCATTGGAGCCAGAAAGTTTAGGTTACTATCTTGATCTAAAGAATCTAGCTCATGCCTCATTTTCCCCTTCTTAGAAGATTCTTCCTATAATGAGATCAGTAGGAGCAAATGTATCTTACCCAAACCAACTGAGTGTTGAAGTTTGAGTAGCTTCGGAAGATATTATTATATTGTATTTGATCAAGACAAAACCCTAAAGAATAATATTATATTATATTTGTTAAGTCGACCCTTTTGTTCCTTTGTAAAAGTCGGATCTATTGTGCCTTGACAAGTCAATTGTAAATAAGAAAGATAAAGTGGACAAGTCGGCCCTGACCTAATTTCTAGGGGGCACCACTTGTATTTATAAGAGGCTAGGCCCCTCACTTGAAGAACACACACAACAATCTCTCTCACACAGAAAAGTGTGCAAGTCTGAGAGAATGACGCAGTTAAAAAGGAGGGGTTACGCAGCTACATAGAAAGGGTGTTCTGGTTAAGGGTTTTGGTTATCTAGTGGAGGACAATCTTGGTCTAGTGGTGCCCTACTCTATTATGGTTAGGGTTTCTCGTGGATCTTTTGTTTTGGTGAGATCTCTCTTGAGAGAGACATTGTAGTTTTTGAAGAATTTATATTGAAGAATCTTTGTTGGGTTTTCTCCCCCATGAGGGTTTCCCAGGATAAATCTTGTGTATGTTGTGAATCTATTTCTTTCAATGATCCTTATGCATGCAGTTATTGTTTTAATAGTCTAAAGTTAAAGAATACAGAACACACTTAATTGTTTAAGAAGAATTTTAACATGGTATCAAAGCAGGCCTGAAAGAATCCATTTGCACAATTTAGAAGAGCTCGTTGGGGAAACTAAGAGCATAGGAAATCTCACCTAACCCTAGTGCACCTCTCCCTGGGTTTAGATTCTCAATTTGATGAAGTTTTGAAAAATGCAACTGGTGTTGCAATTGTTGCAGCTAACTACAACTGCACAAAAACCTAGAAGGTGATTTCACCCACTTTATGGAGGATGTTGGTCAAAGTAAGGCTACCAAGAAGTTCGCCTAAGGAGGGCACACCTTTCCCTCGGAGCAAAATTCCAAAATTTACATTTTGAAAAATTAGGGTTTCCTCATAAACCCTAGTTCAAGACATCTTGGAAGCTATAGAATTGAAGTTGGAACTGATCACCCTGGCATAGTAGACTCTGGTAAGTACAAAACGTTTTCTTGAAAAGCTTTTTTTTTTTCTTATTGTATTGTTCAAGCATAGGATGGCACCCAGTACCAATCTTGATGAGAAGTTTGAAGGTGTTGATAACTTCCGAGCATGGAAGTACAAGGTGATGCTCATTCTAGAAGAGAATGATCTAGAAGATTTCGTAAAAGAAGAAGTTCCAGAACCTAACGAAGATGAGGCTAAATCAAAGTACAAACAGAACATAGTGAAGGTGAAGAGAATCACTGTTAATTCTATCAAGGATCATTTGACCCCCCATGTCTCATCATTATTATTTCATCATTATATAAACTCCCAATCAAATGTTTGATGCCTTATCTTGAGTTGTATGAAGGCAAGAACATCAATCGAAAATGACAGAATGACACAACTCAAGAATGTGAAGATGAAAAGTTCAAAAACTATCCAATCATACTTCACAAAGGTGAGCTCAAATCAAAGAGAACAACTTGAAGCCATTGGAAACACAATCGAAGAAGCTAAGTTGGCGATGAATACATTGAATGGTTTCCCAAAGTCCTGGGAACCATTCATTAGAGTGTGTTTAAGAAGAAGGATAACACGGTTTAGCAAACTATGGGAGGATTGTACTTAGGAACAAGTTAGATTGGCAGTAAGAGAAGAAAAACTAGGTGATGAAGAAAATCAATCCCTAGCAACACATACTTGAAAAGGAAAGAGAAAGAAGGAAGGTCATTCACAAACTATCCAATCATACTTCACAAGAGTGACTCAAATCAAAGAACAACTTGAAGCCATTGGAGACACAATCGAAGAAGCTAAGTTGGCGATGAATACATTGAATGGTTTCCCCAAATCTTGGGAATCATTCATTCAGGGTATGTGTTTAAGAAGAAGGATAACACGGTTTAGCAAACTATGGGAGGATTGTACTTAGGAACAAGTTAGATTGGCAGTAAGAGAAGAGAAACTAGGTGATGAAGAAAATCAATCCCTAGTAGCGCATACCAGAAAAGGAAAGAGAAAGAAGGAAGGTCATTCACATAAGAAAGCTCATGGATTACAAAAGACTCACAAGTTCAAGAAGGATTTCTCAAATTACAGATGCTTCATTTGTTAGAAGATGGGACACATTGCCATAAATTGTCCCAACTCCAAAGGTTAGGTCAGAAAAGGAAAGTATAAAATACATCATGCTCATGCCACAGAAGATGATGAACATGATCATGAGGAAACCAAAGAAGAAGACTCAAGTGAAGAATATGTTTGTGATCTTAGCTCTTATAGGTACGGTCACTCATGGAAGTGACACATGGATTATTGATAGTGATGCTACTAAGCTCATAACTGGTTATAACGAATCTCTCTCAAATCTAGTTCAGAAAGATTCACCTCACATGGTGAAGCTAGGTGATGACTATCAGTAACCCATTAAAGGAGTAGGAGAAGCATCCTACAAGTTAGACTCCATAAAACCTGTGAAGATGAAGAATGTGTTGTATGTACCTAGTTCGAAGAAGAATATCATTTCTATCTCAGCTTTAGATGAGAAAGGATTCATAGTTGCTTTCATTGATGAAGAAGTCCTCATGTGGCCTAGAGGAAAATCTATTGATGATGTTGTAGTGAATGGTGTCCAAGAAGGAGGCTTGTACAAGTTAAAGGGACACTCAGTTTCAGCACTTGTACACAGTACAGTTACTCCAAGTGAACTATGGCATAGAAGATTTTCCAATATACATTACAAATCCCTACCTATTGTGAGAAAGATGGTGACAAGTATACCAGAAATCCAAGTGGAGATTAAGGCATGTGCAAGTGATGCACACAAGGCAAGAACATGAAGAAACCATTTTCAAGCAGGGATAGCAAAGCCAAGGGAGCCTTGGACATTATACATTCATATGTGTGTGGACCGATGTCAATCGCTTCACTTAGCATGTATGTATACTATGTTTCATTTATTGATGATTTCTCACATAAAACTTGTATTTACTTTTCGAAAGCTAAAAATGAAGTGTTCAAAAAGTTCAAAGAGTTCAAGGAACTTGTTGAAAACTTGTTTGAAAAGAAGATAAATATTTTGAGATCGGATAATGGAGGAGAATTCACTTCAGATGAATTCAAGACATTTTGTAAGGAAGTTGGGATTAAGAGGGAGCTCTCTACTCTCTACAATCCTCAACAAAATGGTGTGGAAGAAAGAAGGAAATGTACAATCATGAAAGTAGTGAAGGTCATGATTCATGATCAAGATTTATCGATGCATATGTGGGCAGAAAAAGCTAGGACCATTGTATATGTGGAGAATATAAATCCCCACATAGTACTAGGGAACAAGATACCACAAGAGATGTTTACAGGTGAAGAGCCAAAGGTCATCCACCTAAGGATATTTGGTTGTCCGGTATATGTGCATATCCCCAAGGACAAGAGATTGAAGTTGGACACTTTAGGAAAGAAGGGTATATTTGTTGGTTGCAAAGGAACATCGAAGGCATACATAGTTTACATCTCTGGTCACCGTCAGATTGAGACTAGAAAAGATTTTACCTTCGATGAGGATACATATTTCAGTAAATCAAGGTGACATTATGATGAGAAGCTTGAAGCTCCCAGAGTTACAGATACATATGCAGGTGATGATGTTGTACTAGAAGATCATGACATGGAAGAACCACAGATACCTGCAGACTCGTCCCGAGAGATGAATACAAAGAAGAGAAGACCATCTTGGGCTCATGAATTATTCAGGATGCAGAGAAGTATGGTGCTCCAGATGGATCCTTCAGAGAAAGCAAGAGACCGTGACCTTACTCTAGTTATGTAAGTGACATCATTGATGTTGAACCTACCAGTTATCAATAGGTTGTAAACAAGAAAGCATGGAAGGATTCCATGGTTGAAGAATACTAGTCCATTGTAAAGAATGATGTTTCGGATGTAGTTCTAAGACCAAAAGAGAAGAAAGTTGTAAGTTCCAAGTGTATTTACAAAACAAAACATTCATCAAATGGAAGTATCGAGAAGTACAAAGCAAGGTTTGTAGCACGTGGTTTCTCCCAAAAAGAAGGAACAGATTATGAGGAGACGTTTGCTCTTGTGGTGAGATACACTTCGATTAGAGCTATACTTGAAATAGCTGCAGTAAAGAAGTGGAAGGTACATAAAATGGACGTGAATACAAATTTTCTAAATGGTGTAATAGAATAGGAAGTGTACGTGGAGTAGCCACAAGGTTTCGAGACACATGTGTACAGATTGAAGAAATCCTTGTATGGGTTAAAGCAATCACCTAGAGCATGGTATGGTAGAATTGACAGCTTCCCGATGAGCTTGGGCTTTACCAAGAGTAAAGCAAATTCCAACATGTACTTCAAGGTTGTGGATGGTAGACCAGTGATACTATTGTTGTATGTGGATGACTTGTTTCTAATAGGAGATGATAAACTCATTATTGAGAGTAAGAGGAAGCTTGTTGCAGAGTTCGAGATGAAATACCTAGGAATGATGCATTTCTTCTTAAGTCTAGAGGTATGGTAGAGATCGAGTGAGATTTTCCTTAACAAAGGAAAATATGTTGTTGAGATTTTGAAGAGATTCAAAATGATGGATTGCAAGGCCATGCCCACATCGATGGTGACAAAACTGAATTTATGGAGCATACATCTTCAGAGACAGCAGATTCCACCATGTATAGACAGATGATTGGTTCATTGTTGTACTTAACGAACACGACGCTAGATATATGTTTTGCAGTGAACACATTGGTTCAGTATATGGTTGAGCCGAGAAGTGTTCACTTGGTTGCAACAAAACATGTGTTGAAGTACCCGAAGGGTACAATTGATTATAGACTCAGATATTCTTCAGATCATGAAATAATCCTACAAGGAGATTGGGTCGGTAGTGTTATAGACCGGAAGAGTACATCTATTTGTTGCTTCAGTATGGGATCAGCCATGATCTCATGGTTCAGCAGGAAGAATTCTAGTGTGGCACTCAGTATAGTTGAAGCAAAGTATATATCAGCTTGTTCAGCTAGCAACGAAGCAGTGTGGCTTCAAAAGCTTCTTGCAGGATTGTTTGATCTCGAGTTAGAGGCGAATTGTATTTGGTGTGACAACCAGAGTTATGTGAAGTAAAAAAAGAACCTTGTGTTTCAAGACAAGTCCAAGCACATCAGGATCAAGTACCATTATATCATAGATATGGTTCAGAGGGGAGCAGTGAAGCTCTAGTATATCGCTACAAATGAACAAATAGTTGACGTGTTGACCAAGCCTCTGCCGAGAATGAATTTGTGTACTTCATAGATAAGCTTGGTGTGGTCTAGAAGGACGTCCCTAGTAAGAGGGAGTGATGAATTATAGTTGTGATCCAGGGAAGCAACTTTAGCATGTGGAAAAAGAAACGGGTGGTCATTCACGGGTGAGTTACTTCTACTCCAGTGAAGAATTATGGTACGCAGAGGGCTACTCCAGTGAAAAATACTAGTACACCAAGTTATTGCTACTCCAATGAAAAAGTCAGGCACGCAGAGGGATACTCCAGTGAAAAATTTTGGTACGTTGAGTTATTGCTACTCCAGTGAAAAAGTATGGTACGCAGAGGGAAACTCCAGTGAAAAATTCGGGTACATTGAGTTACTGCCACTCCAGTGAAAAAACATGGTACACAGATTGCTACTCCAATGAAAAAGTATGGTACACAAGTTACTGACTATGGCACCAGTTAGCATGACCTCACACAAGGTCGATAGATGCCATGCCTTCAGGGCTGGTTAGTTACCCAGATTTTTAGTTGGTGGGCCAACCTGTGTGGTTCAAGGTGTTTCCTATCCTTGGGATAGATGGGTAGTGTGTGCGCACTACATCGCCTACTTCTCGTGATTAGATGTTTGTTCATTATGGACCAGTTTCCTACTGTGCCAACCAGAGGTTACTAGTTCATTGCGGAACTAGATGTTAGATTATATGTGAGTTGGCGAGTGAAATCCCTGTGATGACATAAAGCCCGAATAGATGATTAAACCTTGGATGCTAATGTGGCTACAAAACTTCTTCAATCTAGATTCGTGGAAATTCAAGAAGTCAATGATCAAGTGTACAGAAGAGCAGAAACATTCATGATGATTGTGCCAGAAGAATACCTTCCTTTCTAAGAGGGAGTGTTTAAGTTTGAGTAGCTTCAGAAGTTATTATTATATTGTATTTGACCAAGACAAAACCCTAAAGAATTATATTATATTATATTTTTTAAGTCGACCCTTTTGTGCTTTTGTAAAAGTTAGCCCTATTGTGCCTTGACAAGCCTAGTAAATTAGAAATATAAAGTGGAAAGGTCAACCCTGACCTAATTTCTAGGGGGCACAACTTGTATTTATAAGAGGCTAGGCTCCTCACTTGAAGAACACACACAACAATCTCTCTCACACAGAAAAGTGTGCAAGTCTGAGAGAGTGATGCAGCTACAGAGGAAGGGTGACGCAGCTACATAGAAACAGTGTTCTCGTTAATGGTATTGGTTATCTGGTGGACGACTATCTTGGTCTAATGGTGCGCTACTCTATTATGGTTAGGGTGTCTAGTGGATCTTCTGTTTTGGTGACATCTCTCTTCAGAGAGACATTGTATTTTTTGAAGAATCTATATTGAAGAAGCTTTGTTGGGTTTTCTCCCCCACGAGGGTTTCCTAGGATAAATCTTGTGTATAATGCGGATGTCTTTCTTTGAGTGATCCTTATGCATGCATTTATTGTTTTAATAGTCTAAATTTAAAGAATACATAACACACTTAACTGCTTAAGAAGAATTTTAATACTGAGGAACATTATGGTGTGAAATACTCTTAAAATTAAAATCTTTGCTATCTAATTCAATTTCATGTAGCTTCCAGCTACGATTCACATACATATTTAACTATTTTCTATTACCATAAATCAAATGCATCTACAACATGTAAAAACAACATGAATGCAGTTTAATAATTCAGCACAACAACATATAATTCATTCTCGAATACATAGAGTTCATGCACAACAATTTAACTCATGAATACAACACAACAACGAGATAAATTACTTATATTTCAAGATAGATGTGCAACCAGCTGCTTGGGACGGTTGTTCTACCCAACCATAGACCTGTTGCTCCAACTCTCAACAACAAGTCACCTGAGAGTTGAGGCTAGTAATCCACAAAAGAGGGTGGTCTCTCATTGTCCACTCACATCTTAGAAACCCCACAACCCACTAATATTTTCCTACAACTATTCTGATTTTCCACTAGAACTCTTCCTCTTTACATGTCCAATCCAAGGAATGTACCCCTACATTGATCGCAATCCCTCGAGCATCCCATTCATTTGTCAGGGTCTCTTTGGCACAAATAACCAAGAATCTCTCAGCTGGGAACTCAAGGGAACTTGTTGTAAGGAAAACTACCATCAAACAACAACAAACACTTGTTGTTTCAGTACAACTCACACAGAAGTTCACTCTTGAATCCTAACAACCTGGCTCTTGAGTCTTCAACTCCAAAACACACCAGTATGCTCTAGAATTCACCCTCCATGGATGTTCCAACTCCAAGCTCTCTTTCTTGATCTCTCCTTGTTGTTCATGTAAAACATTGACTATGTAAAAACTATTGTAGATTCCCATATGAATTTCCTCTCCTTTGGTTGCCTTTCTTGACTTACACACTTCCCCAATCTAATTGTACTCATCCTCTATGCTCCTAATAACTATGGGATGTGACTTCTCACAACCACCCTCTTACATGCATTCAATGATTGGATTTGGGGAGACTCAATCAGAAAATAGAGTTTAATATATAATGATAATAAAATTCAGGAATGTGGGTGAATTAATAGACATGGGTAATTCCCCCTTGGACCCCTCTAAGACATTCTCCTAGACCCTCCATTCTCTTGTGGATTAATTCATCCCCCATCTATTTCTATGTCCCCTTAGCAGTTGGCATCACATATTATCATTAACATTCAAAAATACAATTCACATATTACATTGCTTGGTCGTAGCCACATATTATATCTACATTAAGCATTAATTAAACTGGGGATTATAGTGGGGATGTGACAGCAGATTTGACTCCAAAGTCATGATTGTATTGATGTCCTTTTTGCACCCCTATGGAGATGGTACAAGAACATTTGTTGGCATTGCAAGTGAAGGTTTCTATGTAGTCTTGCTTGGTTATGCCCAATGATGCTCCATTGTAGAATATTTCCACTAAGAAGGCTTCATGTTTCTTCCTTTGATAGTCTATGAAAACTTTTCCTTTTGATATGGGGGTGCCACATGTCCATGATCAAAACAAAATGTCTGCATCAAAAGGTATTATGTTTGTAATATAAATTTTGTGTCCGTCTTTGTTCTATGCTATCCAACACAATTTGGTTGGGAAAGCCTCTGCTTATACCAACATAAATATGAATTTGACATAGATATAGGAGACCAAGCTACTAGTTTCTGAAGCTAGGGTAGAACTAGGACAATATACTTCTCCCAATTATCACTAAGGGCTTATAGAGTCTCGTACTCTAATATTCCATGGGGAGATTAGGAAATTTCATCCATATCAAAACATTTGTCAAAGTTTTTTTATTGAGGTTAAAACCCAAATGCCATGACTTCATACATATGCTAAAGTTGTCCATAAACTAGGGACCCTTACAAATAACTTGTGCAACTTTGTTTCATTCGAATACAAATTCAAGAATGAGACATCATTTTCCATTTATATGGATTACAACACTATATGTTTGAAATTTTTATATGGATTACATCATTTATATGGATTACAACACTATATGAGACATCATTTTCTAGTAGAAGGAGCCCTATTACTATTGTATCTATGTTTGAAATTTTTTAAGTGATGACCACATGTCATTGAATCTGTAAATCATACCATCTACTAGAATATGATATTATTTTGACTTAACCCATGCTATGACAAGTTTCAAAACTAATGGTATCGTTGTCTTCTCCACNTCTTTGTTCTATGCTATCCAACACAATTTGGTTGGGAAAGCCTCTGCTTATACCAACATAAATATGAATTTGACATAGATATAGGAGACCAAGCTACTAGTTTCTGAAGCTAGGGTAGAACTAGGACAATATACTTCTCCCAATTATCACTAAGGGCTTATAGAGTCTCGTACTCTAATATTCCATGGGGAGATTAGGAAATTTCATCCATATCAAAACATTTGTCAAAGTTTTTTTATTGAGGTTAAAACCCAAATGCCATGACTTCATACATATGCTAAAGTTGTCCATAAACTAGGGACCCTTACAAATAACTTGTGCAACTTTGTTTCATTCGAATACAAATTCAAGAATGAGACATCATTTTCCATTTATATGGATTACAACACTATATGTTTGAAATTTTTATATGGATTACATCATTTATATGGATTACAACACTATATGAGACATCATTTTCTAGTAGAAGGAGCCCTATTACTATTGTATCTATGTTTGAAATTTTTTAAGTGATGACCACATGTCATTGAATCTGTAAATCATACCATCTACTAGAATATGATATTATTTTGACTTAACCCATGCTATGACAAGTTTCAAAACTAATGGTATCGTTGTCTTCTCCACACATAAGGAAGGGTTAACAACATTGTTGGTTCCTAGGAAGGATTAGTAGGAGCCAAAATTGTATTTGAATGAATAAAAATTTCCTTAAAAGAGATTGGCTTACTTTTGATTATTGATCCTAAGATTGGTGGTTTTCTAGTAACACTAGAGGAAGTTATCTTATCCTTAATGCCACCACAAATATAAAATAATATATGCAATGTCAACTCCTTGTGTTAGCTACAATTGATCATTGTGCATATCTCCTAGTTGTTTGTCAATGAAGATATGATAACCAATGATGATTGAGAGGAAATCCACTTTATCATATATCTTTGTCAATGAAGATATGATAACCAATGATGATTGAGAGGAAATCCACTTTATCATATATCTTAGCCTCTACATTTATCATAGATCTTAGCCTCTACATTTGTTATGGAATTCCTAATTGTCATAAGTGATAGCTTTTTTTTAAAAACAATTTTATAAATATTTGAAAAACGATTTTATAAATATTTGAAAATTCCCTTTGAAAAAAAATTATCATATAATTTGTTGACATCCTCTCACCTTTAACATCTTACCTACTTTACCATATTGTTATAAACATTAAATTCAAAATTTTAAAATCCTTAAAAAAAATCTACTTAGATATATATACACTAACTTCTTCTAAATTTGAACTTATGATCTCTTAAGAGAAAACATACATTCTTAACCATTAATTTGACACAAATTGTGTACATAATAATGTTTTTTTACTTCTATTAAATTGTTTTTAAAACATGTTAATTCAAACCACAATCTAAAATGTTTTGAAAAAGTGAATAACTAAAAGTTATCTAAAATGTTTTGAAAAAGTGAATAGCTCAAAGTTATTGATAGTCCTTGACCTATAACCAAATGAGAGCTATGGACGTTCTTATTTAAGTGTGTTGGGCCATGCCACATAGGTTGAACAAAGTTAACTTCATCATGAGACCCTAAGCATAGGGTGGCATAAGGTTTTGCAAGTTGTGTTTATAGAAAACAAGTCAAGTAGTTGGAGATATTAATATAAGTTGGTTGAGTCATGTCATAATAAGTTGTCGTGAGTTATCTACATCGTGAGACCCTAATGGATTATCATAAGGTTTTGCAAATTGTGTTGTTGTCAATGATGGGAGATATTATATAAAAGGAAATGTAAAGATATTTTTATAATAATAATTAATTTAATATAATATTAAAATTTATTGATGATTTATGTTTTAGAAAATAAATTGTAATGGAAAGGGGTATTATATAAAAAATTAAATATATTTTTTATAATAATAATTAATTTAATATAATATTAATATTTATTGGTGATTTAATTTGGTCAATTTTAAAAATATATATATAATATCAAAAATAAAATTTTAAATATAATATTAAAAATAAAAAATAAAAAAAATAATTATTTA
>SNQJ01S0078395.1:0-23803 GCA_010110895.2 Picea sitchensis
AGGAGAAAATAATTAAACTTTAGCCTAAGTGGAGTTACATCATTGTTATGTTCCCAAAATTTGTAGCTAATTGCAATTTTGATCATTTCCATCCCTTCTATAGGTTTATTACACAAAGGAGCTAAATCCCTATATAAAAATGCCCAAATTCATTTAAAATTGTAAATCCTATAATATACACATACTATTCTAATAGTTTTGCAATACATAGAAACTAAGAAAGAGCAAAGAGACCGGCAACATCTTTTGGACTTGAGGTTGTATGTTGTTTTTCTATATCATTGTTTCTTCTCCCTTGTATTCTCCTCTAGATGAGCACACTACCATTTTCTGAGAGGATGTATTTGATTCATTTCCTTGGAACATATTCAAGGCTTGATTCCTAAGGAAGTTGCATTCTGCTTCCACCACCACTATCTTCTTTTTCATTTCAAGTAAATAATCCATAATTTATGTTATCTGAGTGGAAATATGATTTTCCAGGTCATACAATTTAGTAACCGAATTGTATATTGAAGACCTATTACAATGTACATGATTCTCGTGACTACAAAGAGCATGTTGAATCTGTTGTATCTCATGGGAGTCCATTTTACCTCCAAAATCACTAAATTATTCTACTAGAAAAGTGAGATACCCTCTATCTATTGTTATCTTATGTATCTTCCATAAGACTACATGAATATGCCCCTGCAAATCGAGAGTCACAAGCCAATCTAGCTCCCACCAACTGTACTCAACACTTACCCGAGGATGCCAAAGATTATGCACACTGACAAACTGCTAGAGAGGAGGGTTCCCTAGAAGCTTCTTAACACCAACGAGAATTTGAAGCAACAAAGAAAACACTAGAAAACAACTTACCATGCCAAAGAGAATAAAAAAAAGTCTATCACAAATATGAATTGTTATCCCACCACTATCTCGGAGATCGAGTGTTATGGAGAAAAACCCTCTCACTGATATGAAAGCTCTCCCTCAGATCTACCCTTGATATGAGACATACAATAGCTAGATAACAATACAAATTTTCCTAGAGCTATTGTATTAAGTTCTACTTATGTGAGAGGAGTGAAACATGCACTTGGTTATTGATGGTCATCCTTACATAATCCTGGTAGATACAACTTTGGAAATCCAACTACAACTCCAACACCCACTTCTTGCACACAAGAAACAAACAATACCCAACTCAAACTCTTCCAAGCGTTAAGAAATCATAAACCAAATAAGATCTAATCTATTCTACCCAGGTAAAGAATAGATCAATAGCATGCAATTAAATAAACAATCATAAAAGGGGAAAACTATATCTATCTATATTAATAATGGAGAAACCTTACAACGATAGTATAGTTACATTGAGTCACAATCACGGTCCTCCTTGGTCCCTGCTTCATCTCTTTCTTCACACTCACACAAGTAAGGATGACCTCTGGAGAAAGTTAGATTATGTGGATGAATCTCTTCTGAAATTTCAACATCATACAATTACTCTCAAATTATTCTCCCCCTTTCCCTTGGAATGACCTCTCTATATAGTGTAACATCCACACTATAATCCCCAATTTAATAATGTTTAAAGTAGATATAATGTGTGGCTACAACCAAGTGATGTATATGTGAAATGTATTTCCAAGTTTTAATAATAAAATGTGATGCTAGCTGCTAAGGGGACATGGACAGAGATGAGAGATGAACTAATTCACAAGAGATGGGAAGGCCTAAGAGAATTCCTAATAGGGATCCAAGGGGGAATTACCCATGTATATTAATTCAACCCATTTTCCTAAATTTTTATATTGGTATATGAACCTTCTAATTTATGATTGAGTGTTCCCAAAGCCAATCATTGAATACATGTAAGAGGGTGGGTGTGAGAAGTCACATCCCATAGTTATTGGGCACATGGGGGCCGAGTACAATCAACTTGGGGAAGTGTGTGAGTTAAGAAATGAAAGCCAAAGGGAGGAAATTCGTATGGGTTGGGACAACAATTTTCACATAATGAATTTTTGTGCATGAAGATGAAGTAAAGAGCAAGAAAGAGAGCTTGGAGTTGGAACATCGAGGGAGAGTGATTTCTAGATCATTCTGGAGTGTATTGGAGCATATTTGGAGTTGAAGAATGAAGAGAAAGGTTTTCAAGCCTGAAGAGTTAACTCATGAGTGAGTTGCACTGTAGTAATAACTGTTTGTTTTTGTTTGTTGGTAGTTTTCCTGGAAGCAAGTTCCCTTGAGTTTCCAACTAAGAGATTCCTGGTTACCTGTGCTAGAGAGACCCTGATAAACAAATGGGATGTTCGAGGGACTGAGATAAGTGAATGGGCAGATTCCTTGGGTTGGGAATATCAAGAGGAAGAGAGTTGGTGGAAAACCATGATAGATGTAGGAGAATATCGCTGGGTTGTATGTTTTATGAGTTGTGAATTGATAGCAAGATACCACCCTCTTTTGTGGATTACTAGCCTCAACTCGGGGATGATTTGTTGTTGAGATATAGAACAAGTCTATGGCTGGGTGGAATGTCCATTCCAAGCAACTGGTTGCACAACCATTTATAAAAGATAAGTGCTTTATCTTGTTATTGTGTTAAATTATGTGTTAAATTGTTGTGTTTTACTCTAAGTATGAGAACACATTTATATGTCGTTGTAATGGAGTTTAATAGATGCATTTCATGTTTGTTCTAGAATGTTGTAGATGCATTTAATTACTAGTAACAATCAATAGTTAAATCTGGTTGTAATTTGTAGCTAGAAGCTATAGGAAATTAACTAGATAGCAAAATTTTTGTTTTTATGAGTATTCCGCACTGTGATGTTCCTTACTTGGGCTAATGGACATGACATTATGGTATAAGATCCCGATCCAGATTTTATGAGAAGAACGAAATGAACACATATTATTATTATTATTAACAAAGAGACACAATGAACATTAACATAGATACAATAAAATTGGCTTCTATTCAATATAAAAATATGTTGAAATTGTAAAATGCATACTGAAAACAAGCTTGCTAGAATGGTGGCGGCTTATCTTTGAGAAGAAATGTGACGCATGCGCTCATTCACAAGAATATGAGTACAATGAGGATATGAAAGGATTTTTACAATAAACATGAATGTAAAAACCTAAGACATCCAAAAACCTAACCCTAGGAGACGAAGTGCCAAAAGTGATGTGGGCCCTGTTGGGGTAAGTTGGTACATCAACTTCCCGGGGTCGTAACGTTTGCATACAATCTTCATTTTAGGCGCACGATATCCCGTTGGAAAATTCTATCCGAGGAATACACATTATGCTTTAAAAATTTGAATTTATTTATAGTTTGACTGTAGTGAGCCCTAAAAATGTTGTTTAGGGCCTCAAAACGACCTTGAAAGTTCAGGACCCGAAAACTAGGAAAAAATGCCAAACTGAAAAACTGCCAAGATGAGCCAATTGGAATAGGTGGGTGGCCACCAATATCCACTTGGATCAATCCTCCCCCTTTAGAAAGCAATGATATCCATTGCATTGAGTTCCCCCATCAGATGAGGAAATTTCTACTAAATTTGGCCTTGGGTGAGCCACTTGCCTTGGTGCAAGAGCTTCCCTCCTTTGACAACTTGATAAAGAGGGATCTTCCGCTGACGAGTTTCCTTGACTTGTGTTTCCACAATCTAGTTAGTGGATGCTTGTTCCATGCAATCGGGATTGAGCTTTGTTGGTGTCAACTATTCTGATATCTCTGGGGTGTCCAATAATGGTGGAAAATATGGCCAAAGGAGATCCACATTGAACACTGGGTGCAAGCCAAGGAAGAGGGAAATGGTGAGTTCAAAATAATTGTCACCCATAAACTTGGTGATGGTGTAAGGTCCATAGCAGAGTGGATGAATCTTTCGATGGGGCCCTGTAAGGTGTTCTTTCTGCAAGTGCAACCAAACTTTGTTTCCCACCTGAAACTTGTGTGGCACCCGATGTTGATCATGGTGCTACTTGTACATGGAATTGGAATTTTGTAAAATATCCTGAACCTGTTGGAAGATGTGTTGAATCTGCTCAATGAACCGGGTGGCTTTTTCAGCTTCAGTTTGAGCATGGGATGATTCTTCCTGGGTGGCCGCAAGGGGTAGTGCAACATCCATGGGACCCAATGGTTGAAATCCAAACCCACCTGAAAGGGGTTGTGGTCGGTTGAGCTATGTTTGGATCTGTTGTAGCTGTGTTGAACATAGGTAAGATTCTCATCCCATGTGTAGGGGTGATTGGAATCGTACATGGGTAGGATATGCACAATCATCTTGTTGAGGACCTCAGTTTGGCCATCCGTCTGGGGGTGGAAGGCACTGAATTTGGTGAGCTTGGTGTCCAGCAGTGACCAGAGGCTCAACCAGAATGTGTTGAGGAATCGATTGTCCCGATATGAGATAATGGTTTGTGGTATCCCAAAATGTACCCACACTCGTTCAAAGAAGAGATTGGCAGTGACCTCCACTGTGATTCTCTTCTTGCAGGCGGCTAGAATCGCCATCTTGGAAAAGCGATTAACAACCAAAAAAACACAGTCATTTCCCCGCTTGGTGGATGGAAGACCTGACATGTAGTCCATTGAGATGGATTCCTAGGGCCTGTTAAGAGTAGGTAGAGGGGTGTACATGCCTTGTTTCTTAGTGGTCGGTTTGGAAATAACACAGGCAATGTAGGACCCAATATACTTGCTAACATCCTGTCAAAGTTTAAACCAATAGAAATGTTGTTTCGACACTACCACTGTTTTTTCTACGCCAAAGTGTCCTGCCACCCGACTGTAGTGGGCTTCGCAAATCAACTTCAATTCCCCGCTTGATGGAAAGTAGAGATGGACCAGATGGTGCAATATCCTATCCTGAAGATGGAAATTAGTGACAACTATGTTTGCGCCCAACATCTGGTAGGTGGTGGCGAAGTTAGGATCTTTATCATAGAGTTGGGGCCATCCAGAGGTCTCGTGGCTACAAGAGTTTAGCACTGTGGTGAGTGCCGTGACTGGAGGTCGACTAAGGAAATCAACGACACGGTTGGTACTTCCTGTCTTATACTTGATGTTTAGGTGGAATTGTTGCAAGTATGTGGACTACTTATGATGGCGATCATTCTTCAATTTGCCTCGTGTCTGCATGAACTACAATGACTTATGATCATTTTGGATGACTGTCTCTTTATCGAGAATGTAATTCTTCCACTGGCGGAAGGCTTGCACAATAGAGTACATTCTTTGTCGTAAGCAGGGTACTTAAAAATGACATCTGATAGTGTCTCACTATGATAGGCCACTAGGTGGTCGTGTTGAGTGAGAATTGTGCCCACAACATAGTCTAAGGCATCTGTCTCGATCTCAAAGGGTTGTTGCAGGTTGGGTAATGAAAGCACTAGGGTTGAGGACAAGCGTTTCTTCAAATCATCAAACACTTTCTATTGGGATAGGCCCCACACAAAATTTTCCTTACCACCACCTTTGGTTACTTTGTTGAGGGCCCATGTAATATGGGATAATCCCAACATGAACCTGCGATAGAAATTGGCAAGGCCTAAGAAGCTCCGAAGCTAAGTGAGCGTGGTTGGGGTTGGCCAGTCACTGATGACTTGGATCTTGGTTGGATCCACATGCACACCATGATCATCAATAATGTAGCCTAGGTACTGAACCCTGTCCATGCCGAAGGAGCATTTTTCCAAGTTGGCATATAGCTTGTGTTGTCGCATAGTGTGCAGAACCTACTGAATATGTTGCAATTGTTCCACCCAAGTCTTGTTGTAGATGAGGATGTCATCCAGATACACCACTACAAAAGAATTGGTGAAAGGCCATAATATATCGTCCATCATTGTCATGAAAGTTGTTGGGGCATTTGTCAAACCAAAGGTCATGACCAACCATTCAAAAAGACCTTCTTTTGACTTGAAGGCAGTATTCCATAGATATGTCTGCTCTATTAGGACCTAATGGTAGCCAGAGTTCAGATCAATCTTACTGAAGTATTTTCCCCCCTTGAGCTGATCAAGGAGATCGTCAATTCGGGGAATCGGGTACTAGTTCCTGACTGTGAGTTTATTTAGGTCCCGATAATCAATGCAGAGTCATCATGTCCCATATTTCTTCTGCACAAGCATGATTGGGCTTCCATACTGTGATGAGCTGGGTCGAATGTGCCCCTTTTAGAGCAGTTCTGGAATATTACACTTGATCTCCTCATTTTCTAACAGAGAGCGACGATAGACTGACCCATTGGGTAGTAGTGCATTGGGGGTCAGATCAATGGAATGCTTGACCTGACAGTGTAGAGGTACCCCATTAGATGAGGAGAATATGTCTTTGTATTCTGCCATGACCTTATCCACTTGCTTCTATTGCGTGGAGAGGTCAGCTACAGAGGCCATGGATGTGGCTGCAATCTTTCGCTAACTCTGAGAGTGAATCACGAAGAAGACAAACTTCCCAGTCTGAGAGATGACCTTCCTGCATTGCTTGTCAGAGATCAAATAAATGGCACTAGGTCAAACTACCTTGGGTATCCTGTACAATTTTCTGTCCAAAGTAATAATAACACTGTGAGACATAGACTCATATATAACATGACGTTTCCATAAATAAGGTTGTCCCAAAAGAACATCACAAAATTCAAAGGGAGAAACATCACACAATACCTCATCTTTGAAGGGATTGATGTTGTAGGACAAACACCATTATTGACTGACGCAAAGATTGATTCCTTGGAAGAGACATATGATTGTGTAGGGCTGCAGGTGTGGCGTTGTTGGCAGGGCCAACTACTTGAGGACCTCTGCTGAGATGAGGTTATTCTAGCTACCACTATCAACGATGAAGTGCAACGGGGTTCCTTGTCAAATTGAAGATAGTATGTGTGAACTTAGTCTCACTTGTGATGTGCCTTGCATCACTGATTGTTGTGCATTACTCGAATTTTAATTTGGTATCAGAGCAGAGGTTAAGCCGCCACTGCTATCATTTGTTAAGCTGCAGCCATCGTTCGCCATCGTTGTTGCGTGCACATTCATCAACTGGTGTGAAGGGGTCGTCGACTGTTATTTGATGTGTGCTGCGTGTTGTTCTTGCATCGATCAGGTGTTATTTGCTGCGTGTTGTGTTCGTTGCCTTATGCTGTTGTAGCACCGATCTGATTAATCCTGCGTGGAGTGAAGTGTGGAGGAGAGTATTTGTGTGTTGCGAGATATCCCTTCTCATCAACTTCAGAGCTAGGTCAAAAACCGCGTGACGAACCACACCACCTTCGTTTCAGTGAAGAGAGACGGCTGCCATCATCGTGAGAGCCGTGGACGTGGGTGTGATACGAGCCAGCTGCACGAGTGGGCATTAAGCGAGTGTATGCTGTGGATATACAGCCGCCGCCATTTAATTCTTCAACAAGTCGTCGATCTAGTTTCAGTAATTCTTTCTACTTGTTTTTTTGTTTTGTTCATGCAGTGACTATGTTGCAACAATTCGTAAGTAGATAAGAGTAAATGTTGGCCATTTCCTGAACACTTACGAGAAACTAGATTAAAGGAAGAAGGAAATCTGCAGTTGGCCATAACTGAGTGTTCGCTGATCCAGCGTGGAGTGCTGCGTGGAGCAGAGGTCTGTTGTCTGTGTTCGCTGCTTGGAGAGCATTATCGCCGCTGCCATAGAGAAAGTTAGAGGAGCCGTTGCCAATGTATGCGCAACGGCAATGTGGGTAATGTATGCGCATGCACTAGCTAATAAGAGATCAAGTAATGTATGCGCTCAAGTTTTTGGTGTAAATCTAGTACTATGTATAAAGAAAAGCAATCGTCAACTGCTATAGTAGCGATTTGGCACGTGGATTTGGAGCAGTTTCTGTATGTTTGCGTGGATTTGGTGACATATCAGAGGCAGAAATTAAACTTTTATTGTGTCAAATAGTCCGCAATTCTTAGACTGAACAAGCAGGAAATTTGGATTTTTCATGCATCAATTGGTATAAATTCGTATTCGCTTCCACAAAGATTGTCCAGACAAAGGAGATCATCTCTTCCTGGTGTGAGATCTGCGTTGTTTGCAAACCAGAGAGGAGCGTTGTTTTCTTTTTATTGGAGTGTCAAGAGTTAAAGTGAAGTTCTCATGGGTCAGCAAAGGAGGTTGAAACAACTCCAGAGAGAGTTGAAACAGATGAGGAGGAAGAATCAACATGACGTTATTATATTCTACTGATCAATATGATGTGTTTCCAATTTGACGAGAAGAATGCAGAGCTAGATCTGAATGAAAAATTTGATGAATTATATGAATTAGTGATGCCAAATTTGTTATTCTTCTCAAGTATAAATTATGAATCTTGGGAAACTTAAATGAAAAAATTACTATGGTTAGTAGATTTATTGCATTATGATCAAGAAGATAATGTCAATTTCTATGATACGAGAAGAGGAGAAGAGGTGCAATATCATTACAACTTATTATATCAGCAGTGGATGAAAACATTTTGTCTAGTATTTTGAGTGAATTTGGTGAAATACCTAGTGCAATAAAATAACATTTAGTGATTTGGTTAATTCAACTGAGATTGATAATGGAGATGAATGTATAATTTCTAATGAACCTCTCGGTGAATCTTTGGTCAATTCAGTTAAATATGATGATGAAAATTTTTCAAGTGAAGGTTGGTTACAAGTGTTAAAGGAGAAGAAACTCATAGATGATTTGTTAAGTGGAAAAGTAACCTTGTTTGCATAACATGTGGATGAAACTACAACATGGAATATTGTTGCAAAAGAAGAAGCAAAAGACAAAGATGATTCAACACTTGAAGACAATGGCCTTAATGCAACAACAATAAAAGTAAAAGCAGTTGAACAAGAAGAAGAGCACTCAAATGAAGTGTCAACAAAGTTTGAAGAAGAATTACAGTTTCTTGAAGATTGGCTTGAAACACCATGTTTTGATGGATCGTGCACAAAAGTTGCAGTAGCAGACAATAGAAATGAAGAATCACTAAATGATGAAGACGACATAGAATGGGAAGCAACAATGAATACATCTGATGAAGTTCATGGAATTTTGATGTTTTGGAGTCCTGAAGAAATTAGATTTTACTATGAGTTAATGTTGCAACAAATTGATGATCAAAAGCTTAATCGTGAAGAGAAAACAACAAAGAATGGTATGTGGCAACAATTCACATACAAACAATTTTTCGAAGAAAAAGTTGAAGAGGACAAGCATGAACAATCTGAAATAATTTTCAGATTGATGACAAACACCAACAAGAAGATTAAGGATAAGAAGTTGAAACATGGAATTTTCAGCAAAAGAGGAAGGCTTAAATTGAAAATGCATAGAGGGTTCAGAATTTGGAAAATGAAGAAGAAAAAAACTCACTCATACATGGAGTTGAAACAAATTTTAAGGTTTTGTTTGAATTATCCTTTGTAATGTTTGTAAGACTAATTGAGACTAAGACCCACATGCATGTTATGTATTTTTTCATTGTATTAAATCCATTTCTCCATTAAGGGGGAGTGTTGGAGAATAATGCCAAAATGCTATACTTAGGAAATTGTTAGAAGAGATTTATATTGTACACTAGAATAGTGTTTGAATGGTTTTCAGATCCACCAATTTAGGAGGTTGTTAGGGGCTATCCTAGCCTATATATTTGTATGCAATTTATAAAATTGAAGATAGTGTATGTGAGCGTAGTCTCACTTGTGATGTGTCCTTGTGCCCTCACTGATTGTTGTGCATTACTCAAATTTTAAGAAAAAATTGTTTGTTCACCAATGTGTCATGTAGCGACCTAGAAAACTAGACTTTCTTCATGGAAATGGTGGCATTATTTTATCATGTAAATCAACACCATGGAACAAAGGTGTTTTGGAACTACCTCATTGAATGAAACATTTAGGAGAAAGTTGGTGTCATTGTCGATCTCCTCTAACTTTAGAATTGTTGTAATATAATTCAAGAGGATATCCCTCCCTGTGTCTTCCAATGATCTTCACTATATCTCTATAATATGAAGGATATGACAATAAAGATAAGAAAAATTATAAGTAAATATTGAATGATAAAGTATAAGTGTTTGGCACCACATATGGTTAGTGTTACTCTCATTATGGTTAGTGTTACTCTCATTAGGCAATACAGTTTACATTATTATATATGGTTAGTGCTATTATCATTGGGAAATGTAGTTTACATTATTATAATAAGAGTTATTGTTTGGGAGGTAAAATTTCTTCCCATCATTGATTTAAGCATTAAATATACCAATAGTTAAATATGACAAAGTCCCAATTCTTTTAATATAAAGGTGTGTTTTCAAGTTCTAACAAATGCAAATTAGCACATATTTTGACTCATCCCTATACAACGATAGTTTCCAATCTTGTAGTGGCATGGTACCCATGGTACCCTTTAAAGCAGTTTATGATAGATGGCATGGTACCCATGGTACCCTTTAAAGCAGTTTATGATAGAAAATAAAAGGCACTACTTAATGGGCACAACCTTGATCTTCAAGTGGTCATAGGTCTATGATTGCTTTAATAAATGGAAGAATATGTAATCTTAATTAGAAAAAAAGATTGAAGGAAGTCAATCATAAGAAAAACTATGTAGACCAATTTAGAATACCATGGGAATTCAACTTGGGAGAGACAGCTTTCATCAAAATCAAACTTCACAAGAGCTTAATTAAATATGGAAAACTAGTAAATTAACATATAACATTTATTTTGAGAATTATATTTAACTTAATTGGTCATGATTCATATAGATTATCTTTACCTCTTACATTGGATAGTATTCATAATGTTTAAATCACATTTTTGTTTTCAGAAAATAAGTACATGATATTTCACATGTTTTTGATTGATGTGTTGTGAAGGTACAAGATCCCATAATGTTTGGAACCAATCTAGATTATGGACAAGTGACTTTTCCCATTGCAAAATTGCACCATAAAATAATATAAAGTCTAGTGGGACCAATATAACATAGATAATACTACTTGGATTGATTCCCATTTTTTTTTTACATTATTTGCACTTGCTTAATTAAGTTTGAGAACAAGGATTGTTCTATAGGAGGAGGGAGGAGAATGCACACCCCTCTTTGGACCCCCATTGTTTTTTTTTTTTGAGTGGTGCTAATATGTATGTAGTTGTATTAACATGTTTTTTTATTATGTCTTGACACTAAAAAATGTTGTGTGGGTGTGCATGTAACAAACATATAGGGGAGTAAGGAAAACAAATGTATGTAGGGGACACTTTTTTCTTGAATTGGCTATCAACCCACAAACCACATAATAATTGGTCCCTATGATTTGGGATATCAAAATTTTGAATTGTTGTTGCATAGTGTGCTTGAATGTCTTGTGGGTGAAGTTAGTTTAGGTTCTCTTTGATTTTGGATGATTATGCTTGTGCATCATGGTATGGGAACGTGTTTGGTTTTTTGCATGGGAAATTTGGGGTCTGAGCATTGCGTTGAACGTTACTTGTGAGAGAACCCACACATGGAAATGAAATGGTTAAAATGAATACATTTTTAATGTGATTCCTTAATATCATAGTGGTGAGAATCCACCACATAACAAGAGGTGGGACACTACTTACATTACAAAAACCACTTAACCACTCAACGTGACTTAAATACCATCGATGGGATCAATGGCCCTTTTGTGAGTAGTGCATTGACTAGGTTATTATGAAGATCAAGTCTTGGTGGTGGTTATAACAACAACCTAGACTAGTGCTTCAAAACACATCCTCTCTTTACATATGATATGTTTGCACATGAGTTAGAGACTAAAGGTTATATGTGTCTAGTTTTATTGGACAGTAGTAGGGGTAAGAAATTAAGGGATAAATTTATTTTTTAATGTAAATTTAAAAACTCATTAACATAAGAAAGAAAAGTGAGGCTCGAGACGCGACCCCCCACTGCCCACCTCCCCCAAGATGTGGATGCCCTTTCTTTCTAAGCAATTATTTTGTCATTTTTTTCCAGGAATTAGAAGGTGCAACAGATTAGATTCATCAAAAAAATCAAGGAAATCCTTGAGGCCAAGCTCTCTCCATATTCTTCTTAGGCGGAAGGCTCTTGCTCTGGTGGATAGGGGGTTAATTGGTCAATTTACAAGGATCTGGCCTTCCCCTCGGGATGTAGCCGCATGGGTTAAGAAATATTGGAAGCCACTGATCAAGGGGAAAGTCCATCAATTTTTCTGTGGAAAAGGGTTTTTTTCTTTCTTGTTTGAGTTCAAAGAGGATAGGGACTTGATATTCAGAAGAAACCCATATTTTCTAGGAGCGAGAGGGTTGTATTTGAACATATTGTTGAACTTATGCTTATATTGAGAGGGGGAGTGAATCATTATAAGTTACTTTTTACTTTAAATGAACATTCATCAATCATTCATTAACTTTAAAACAATAAATGCATGTAAAATCAAATCACAGTACATAGAGTTTAATTTGGAAACCCTTGTGGGAGAAAAACACAAAAAAATATATTTAGAAATGTATGTAGGCACAAACCTATTGTTACAAATCTTGTAGGAACCAACCTACTAGAGACACCAATCTCTTCGTTTGAGCACCAACTCAACAACATATTGTGTAGGAACTGACCTACTAGAGACACCAATCTCTTCAGATGAGCACCAACTCAACAAGATATTTTGTAGACATCAATCTCTTCAGCCGAGCACGAACTCAACAAGATATTGTGTAGGCACCAACCTACTGGAGACATTTATCTCCTCAGCTAAGAACCAACTCAATAAGACCTATATATGCACCAATCTAAGATATTCATACACAAAGCAATTATGACTTCACCTACATACTTCATACTTAATCCATTTCACAACATCATCATACCCTTAACTTTCATGCTCTAGCACTTCTCATTGCTTCATACCCCATACATAGATTCAAACCCTAGTCAGGTTTAACCTTTATGCACTAACAAACCTCATAACATCATTCCCATAATATAATTCCAAATTGTGGCATCACATACTCAAAACAACACACTTTGCAGCATCATAGCACTTAGTCCTTCATAACACACCCTTAAAACTCCAAGAAAACTCCTCTTGCACACCTTTAGACCCCAATAATACTCCCCAACTCCTCTTTCACACATCAGATCTCTTCTTGCTTGGATTCTCTTCAAATGTGCACATGTATCTTGTATTTATAGTCTTTTTATGTTCACTTATGGGGCCGACTTGTAAAATAGGTTGGGTCGACTTGTATTTTCTGGCTGGGCTGGGCCGACCTGACAAAATATTTCATATCTACTCATTCTTATGGAGTCATAGGGAGTTCCATATACCATTGGAAAGGTCTCAAAATAAAATTTTAAATCATATATATTATGCTACCATTTGAGATAGGTCTTCAAAGTAAAAAGGCCTTCAAATATAGGGTATACAAATTGAGCATCAAAAACCCAAAAACAATACTTCCAAAAATATCCATCTTGCAATCTTTATCTTGGATATATGTATTCTCCCCCTATCTTTGAAATCAATGACAACAATATTTCCAACGTAGATGGTCCTTGGATTTCAACACTGAGAATGATATCCCTTCTGTAGTTCCAGCATGGGTTAGGCTTCCCCACTTGCCCCTCCACTGCTGGAATGATGACACTCTGAGGTGCATTGGAAGCACCCTTGGAAAATATATTGACAACGCTGAGCCTAGAGAAAACATGTTCTCATGTGCGAGAATTTGTGTGGAGGTCAACTTGGAAAAGGGTCTTCCAAAGGCCGTGATGATCTCATTAGAGTACAAGTTGAAGCATTTGAAATAGTTGGAATACAAGGAACTTCCTTTCAAATGTAAAGTGTGCCATGAATATGGAAACTTTACTAAAGACTATAAGAAATCCATTATACCAACAAATTCAAACCCAGGAGGAGATGATCAATGGAAAGAAGTGCCAAAAAAATCAGGAAGTGGCCCTTTTCAAGGCCGTAAAAAACCTACTCTAGCGGGGCCTTCTTCCTTCATAGCTTGATCAAATGGTGGCTCTAAGTGATCCAGGTGGATATTGGTGGCTGCCCACTTGTTCCAACTGGCTTCTCTTATCAGTTTTTAGTTCAACACGTTCTTATGTACTTATTTGTAATTGTGGGTTCTACAATTCTAGGGATGTTTGAAGACCTACACATATTCCATGTGGACACTAGTGGCCTCTCACCTAATCCAACTGGATTATTTTGTATGTTTTCATGTCAACACATCTTTTTGTACTTCCAGGGTTGTTTTGGATCCCTAAACAATGTTTTTTTGTCTCTCCACATTTAAACTATAGACATAGTTAGAGTTTGACGGTGTAATGTGTATTTCTCTAAAATATCTTTTCAACGGAATATCACGCACCTAAAACGGAGGTTGTATGCAAAAGTTACGACCCTAGGAAGTTGAGGTAGCAACTTACCCATAGGGGCCCACATGAATTTTAGCGTTTCACCTCATAGGGTTAGGTTTTTGGATGTCTAGGGTTTTGGAATTCATGAGTAATGTTAAAAATGCCTCTGGAGCCTCATTGTAATCATTCTGCTCAGACGAATGCATGTAGCAACGACATCTCTTCTCAGATATAACTACCACCATTCGAGCAAGTGTTTCAATTCTGTAGTTTTAGAGTTTCAACCTATTTCATTTATTCAATAGAATATATTATTCACTGGATATCTGTGTTGTTCTTCATATCTCTATGTTTATTGTATTCATTATGTTAATCAGTTTGTTCTACTCCTAAATTTGGATTAGTGGTATCAGAGCAGTCTACTCTTCATTTATTTTTCTTCATGCATGTCCCCGAAAAGATCTGGGTACAAGAAGTTGGGACTCAAACCAATCGATCCGTTGCAATATCGGTCGCGCCGAGCCTGAAAACAACCCATGGGAGACGAAAAGAAATATGATGGAGTAGGAGATCCTTTTAAAATGTTGCTCGAGGAAGACCTTGCACAACAAAGGAACGAGATGATGGACAAATTTGCGCAGATCCTTCGACGACTTCCCACGGGAGAAGCATATTCATCAAGCGACCATGCAACTCCCTTCAAGGTACAGGTAAATTTTGATATTCCATTATTTGAAGGACTGATAAATGTGGATGTTGTAGATAAATGGTTGAATCTGCTTGAAGGGTATTTTTCGGTCCATAATTTTTCTGATAGGGAAAAGATTACTTTTGCACTCCTCAAGGCCATCCCCCATGTTAAGGAGTGGTGGGACACTTACTCTAAGCAAAGGGCCATAGAGGAATCTGTAATATTTGTGGTTTCCCCTACATGGGATTCCTTCTGAGATGTCATTAAAGAAAAATACTACCATGTTGGAAGCTATGAGGACCAGTACACCAGATGGACCACCCTGTGCTAAGAAAGGGACCATACAATACCATATTTCACCAATATTTTCCATACCCTGCGCACCAAGTTTGGTATCAAAGACTCTGAGCGACATCTGGTGCTCAAATACCACGGTTGTTTGCATAGATACATTCAAACAGAAATGGAGTTTCTGCACATTCCCTCATTGGTTATGGCTTATAGATATGCGATCAAGATCGAGCATAAATTTAAGCAGAAGAGGCGAGAGTTTGGATCTGCAAACTCCTCACAACTGAAGCAGGGAAAAGGTGGCCCCAACCCACACAACAAAGGACAGATCAAATATGGCCACTCTTAGGACAACCAATCCAAGCCGCAACACAAGAAGGGAAATGAGAAGACGAAGAAGGACATGGGAAAATAGTGTGAATACCATAAAATCCCCTGGCACAACACTAAAGAATGTTGCTCCAAGCAGTCACTCGTGATCGAGCTGAAGGCTTCCGAGTCAAAGGCCGATTCTGATTCTGAATCAAATCCAGAAGGAGGGAAGTGGATTTTTGATGTTGAACCCAGTGCCACTGTCGCTACCACCAAAGTCCAACCAAGTGAACCAAAAGAACCAGAGGAAGGGGAACACCTCTTTCACTCATAGATGTGGGTAAATGGGGCTCCGCTTCATTTAATTGTCGATAGCGGCAGTCAGAAGAACCTGATCTCAACAAAGGTCATCAAGCGACTAGACTTGCCGACGACACCGCACCCACAACCCTACACCATCAGTTGGCTTCACCAAGGAAGAGATCTTCATGTCATCCAACAATGTCGTCTTCCCTACAACATCAAGACCTTCAAAGATAAGGTATTGTGTGATATTTCTCCCCTTGAAGTTTGTGATGTTCTTTTAGGACAACCATATTTTTGGAAGCGTCATGTTGTGTATGAGTCTAGACCCACTGTTTGGGTAGACAATTATACATGATACCAGAGGTAGCGTCGCCTACCGCTATTTCTTTAATCTTTGCTAAGCAATGCAGTAAGGTCATTTCACAGACTGGGAAGTTCATCTTCTTTGTGATTCATGCTCACAGTAAGAAGAAGGTCGTCGCCACATCTGTGGCATCTACATAGAGCCTCTCTTTGCAACATAAGCAAGTGGACGGGATGGTGGAAGAGTACAAAGACATCTTCTCCTCACCCACCGGCGTACTGACGCACTGACAAGTCAAGCATCCAATTGATCTAACCCCCGGTGCACCTCTGCCTAATGGACCAGTCTATCGTCGCTCGTAGATGGAAAATGATGAAATCAAGCATCATATTCAAGAGATTCTTCAAAAGGGGCACATCATACTCAACTCCTCCCCTTGCGGAAGCCCAATTGTACTGGTGCAGAAGAAGGATGGGACCTGGGGAATTTGCATTCATTACCGAGCATTAAAAAAAATCATAGTCAGAAACCGGTACCCAATTCCCAGAATTGATGACCTTCTTAACCAACTCAAGGGGGGAAATTTCTTCAGCAAGATTGACCTAAAGTTTGGCTACCACCAAGTTCCCATCGAACCAACTCATGTCTAGAAAACAACTTTCAAATATAAAGAAGGTCTCTTTGAATGGTTGGTCATGCCCTTTGGCCTAACAAATGCACCAACCACTTTCATGAGGTTGATGGATGATGTATTAAGACCCTTCACCAACTCTTTTGTGGTGGTATATTTGGATGAAATCCTCATCTTCAACAAAACTTGGGAGGAGGACATACGACATATTCAATAGGTTTTGAGCACTCTGCGACAGCACAAGCTATATTCCAACTTGGAAAAATGTTCCTTTGGCATGAACATGGTCCAATACTTGGGCTAAATTGTTGATGAGCATGGGGTACATGTCAATCTCGCTAAGATCCAAGTCATCCGTGACTGGCCAGCACAGACCACACTAACTGAGCTTTAGAGCTTCTTGGGACTAGTCAATTTCTACCGACGGTTCGTGTTGGGATTCTCCCATATTGGATGGGCCCTCAGCCATGTGACCAAGGGCAGTGGCAGGGAAAATTTCATGTGGGAGAAGAAACAACAATGAGCATTTGATGATCTGAAGCATTGCTTGTGCTCATCTCCAATACTCTCCTTAACTGATTTGCAACAACCGTTCGAGATTGAGACTAATGCATATGACTATGTTGTAGGTGTAGATATCACTCAACATGATCATCAGGTGGCATACCATAGTGAGACACTCTTAGATACTTTCCGGAAATAACCCACATATGACAAGGAAATGTATTCCATTGTACAATTTTGTCGTCCATGGAAACATTACATTCTGAGAAAGGAGATGATCATCCACACTGATCACAAGCCTCTACAGTTCATATAGACATAGGGGAAGTTGCAGAACAATTGCTATCATAAGTGGTCCACCTACCTGTAGCAGTTCCATATCAACATCAATTATAAGACAGGGAGTACAGATTGTGTCGCTAACTGCCTCAGTCGACCTCTCGTGACTGCACTCACCACTGTGCTCCATTCCTGTGGACATGAGGCATCTGCGTGGCCCCAACTTTATCAGCAGGATCCAAACTTCACCACCACCTATCAGCTCTTGAGTATAGGCATGACTGCCACTGATTTTCACATTTAGAACATGGTGTTATGCCATTTGGGTCATCTCTGTTTTCCTGCAAGCAAGAATGCAAAGCTAATCTGGGAATCCCACTACAGTCGGGTAGCAGGACATTTTGGCATGGAGAAAACTGTGGTTGTTCTCCAGAAACATTTTTATTGGCCAAAACTTCAACAAGACGTCAACAAGTATATCAGATATTGCACTGTCTATGCCATTGCCAAGCCGACCATCAAGAAGCAAGCCTTATACACCCCTCTTCCTACTCCCGAGAAGCCTTGGGAATCCATCTCGATGGATTACATGTTTGGCCTTTCGTCCACCAAGCATGACAATGATTGTGTATTTGTGGTAGTTTATCGGTTTTCGAAGATGGTCATCCTCACAACCTGCAAGAAGACCATCACAACGACAAATACTGTCAATCTCTTCTTCGAACGAGTGTGGGTCCATTTTGGGATACCACAGACCATCATCTCTGAACGGGACAACAGGGTTCTCAACACATTTTGGTCGAGTCTCTGGTCATTGTTGGACACTGTTGGAACACGCATAATTTTGAGCTTTTTTGAACTTTAGATTTCTTCCCTCTTACATTGTTAATGACATTTGTGATTCGCTTAAGTTAACAATTTGAATAATTACTGTGATTTTCCAGGTAACAAATTCTATCAGAATTTTTTTAATAATCTCTCTGTAAACATATCTATACAATCTCTTCGAATTTCAAAATTATTTTACTATTTACAATTAACAGTTTTATTCAGCGAAGAGCTTACATATTTCTCTCGTTACAGGCAGGCTAATTTTTTGCGTCACAAAAAGTTGCAGGGAAGCTTGACCTTAGAATCTAGTGGAACAATAAATTAGTTCAGAAGTTGGATAAACTAAGGGAAGGGGCTAAATAGATAGAAAAGAGAGCACAAACTCTCCTGAGTGCTAAGTCCCCGAAGTGGAAGATATGGCGCCACGTGTCCTTTGATTTGGACAACTGAGATTTACTTTGGAACTCCGGGCTTCGGGTGTTCCGAGATGCTTAACCTCGCAAACCTTCTGGAGTGCTAAGTCCCCAAAGTGATAGGATCTCCTGTCGTGTTTCCTCTTGATTTCAACGGTGAGGATTTACTTTGGAACTCCGAGCTTCGAGAGTTCTTGCTTCACACATCCAACTTTCATCTGAAGTGGTTATCCCCAAAGTGGAGGATCTCCTGCCACGTGTCCTCTTTGATCAACAGTCTATATGGGATTTGGGTCTTCAGGAGTTCCTTACTCAACACTACTTTCCTCCTCTTGGAGTTCGAAATAGCCAAATATGGGGATCGTCTGACACATGTCCCCCGCTCAGATCAATGGACAAGAATTGCACGAAATTCACTCTATCTTCTCTACATATGACCAAGAGCTGTGACCTCGGCTTAACTTTGGGCGCTTATCTCACATTGCGAAGATCGACAGTCAGATTTTAATGGATTGTGGAGATCAACAGTTGAGAGCGATTATGGGGGGAAAAGTTGTGCGGAGTTTAATTTTCGAAGGGCGGTCCCGCAATTTAAACCACAGTTTTTTCTCGAGGGTACGTGGCATCATCAGGTGCATTGTGGTCCGAAAAGTGGGTTACTTCAAACCACCCCCTCGCACCCTCGCAAAATATAGAAATGTAAATGGATGTTGGAGCAACACCTGCCATCCATGTCATGTACCCCATTCACCCTCCAGCTTGTCACACCTTCCACATCAGTTACCCTGTTTACCTCACCACCTACACTTGTCCCCACGTCATCCTATTCATGAGAAATTACTCTTTCTCGTAACTGTTAGCCATCACATAACAAGCCAACGTTGAGCTACCTGTCACATTATCACTCCCCCCCATATTTTCAACTGATATTCTTTTTCCAGTAAACGCATCCGAAGAACAGATAACAAGGGAATCAGATGATGAGGACAATAAACAAATGATCATGGTGGCCTCAATGGACATGTGTGCCCAATTCAAAGAACAAAGGAAAATGAGTGTGTCTGCAAGTAGATGAAGATCCAGAAGAAAGTGCCATCTCAAACGATATCTGCCTGATGTCGTTTCATTCGAATTGCGTTCTATTTTGGGGGGATATTGTATGAAGTCCAACGGTTGTTGAGTTGAGACAAATTTTGTATAAATAGATAGATTTTAGACCTAAACCAGAGGGAGGATCCAAGCCCAACGTGGGTTGCTTATTGCCAGATGTAATAAGGAAAACTCTCCTTTTTGAGTATTAATACAAGTGCAAACAAAGATTCTAATTTTCGTTCAGTTTGAGTTGTGTGGTTCTCCTATATTTCCATACCTCTGAATTTCCTTATGAAATTCCTTGATAAGTTATTGATTGCAATTTAGTATCACAACTACTGTAATCACATTATATCAACAATTCGTTAAGTAAGCATTTTTTCCTCTGTATTTACTGTAAGTAATACAAGACCTGCAAGCTATTTGAATTAATGCATCTCATATCCTATTCAAGGGTGCACTCTTTACTTTCTTCTACTGCAAACAAGGTGAGACTCATCTGCCATTGATGCCTAGATTTGTTTAACAATTATGTAAGTTTCATTCACTCCATTTGATATTAAAATTGTGACTCAGACAACAAAATACAACCTTAGTCCTATCCTATTATTAATTTCATTTAAGGATCATTTCCCGTATAACTAAAGGTAGGAAAAGAACTCTTTAAAACATTCTCTTTAAACATTCCCGATGCCTAACATTATTCTTTGAGCCTTAGAATCAATCTCAGGAACAATAGACAACAAGCTCACTAAATTCACTGCTTTCCACCCCCAAATAGACGACCAAACATAGGTCAACAATCAGATGATTGTGCACATCCTGCACATGTACAACTCTAAGCATCTGCGTACATGGGATGAGAGTATCCCCTATGTTCAACACAGTTACAACAAGGCTCTCCATAGCTCCACCAACCATAGTCCATTTCAGGTGGGGTTGGGATTCAAACCCTTGGGTCCCATTGATGTTGCACTACCTCTGGAAACCACGCAGAAAGACTCTTCCCATGTTCATTTTGAGTCTGACAAAGCCACCAGATTCATTGCGCGGATTCAACACATCCGCCAACAGGTCCATGCGATTTTGCAGAAAGTCAATGTTAAGTACAACCAACACCATGATCAACACAGGGTACCACACTAGTTTTAGGCTGGAGACAAGGTCTAGTTACACTTGTAGAAGGAGCGTCTTACAGGGCCCCATCGAAAGCTCCACCAACTTCGCTATGGGCCTTACACCATCACCAAAGCTATGGGTAATAATGATTTCGAGCTCAACACTCCACCATTCCTTAGCTTACACCCAATGTTCAATGTGGACCTCCTTCGACCATATTTTCCACCATTATTGGACACCTCAGAGATCACAAAATAGCTGACACCAATAGATATTAACCCTGAATGCATGGAACATGCATCCACTGATTAGATAGTGGACACACAGGTCAAGGGCACTTGCCAACATAGGATCCAACTTTATCGGGTTTTCAAGGCAGGGAAACTCCTACACCAAGGCAAGTGGCTCACCCGGGACCAAATCCAACAGAAGTTTCCTGACCTGATGGGGGAACTCAACGCAATGGATACCATTTCTTCCTAAGTGGGGAGGATTTATCCAGGTGGATATTGGTGGCCACCCACCTATTCCAACTGGCTCCTCTTGTCAGTTTTTAGTTCAACACGTTCTTCTGTACTTCTTTGTAATTGTGGGTTATACACTTCTGGGGTTGTCTGAATCCCTACACATCTTCCAGGTGGATACTGGTAGCCTCTCACCTAATCCAACTGGCTTATTTTGTATTTTTTCATGTTAGCACATCTTGTTGTACTTCCAGGGCCATTTTGGAGCCCTAAACAGTGTTTTTCTGGCTCGCCACAAGAAAATTGTAGATGGATTCAAAATTTGACAGTGTAATGTGTAGCTCTCTAAAATACCTTTCCAACAGGATATCACACACCTAAAATAGAGGTCGTATGCAAAAGTTACGACCCTAAGAAGTTGAGGTACCAACTTACCCATAGGGGCCCACATGACTTTTGGTGTTTCACCTCCTAGGGTTAGGTTTTTTTATTTCTAGGTTTTTGGAATTTATGAGTAATATTAAAAGGGCCTATGGAGCCTCATTGTAATCATTATGCTCAGACAAATGCACATTGCAGCCACATCTCTTCTCAAAGATAGCTACCACCATTCGAGCAAGTGTTTCAGTTCTGCAGTTTTACAATTTCAGCCTATTTAATTTATTCAATAGAAGATATTGTTCACTGGATAGATGTGTTGTTCTTCATATCTCTATGTTTATTTTATTCAATTTGTTAATCAATTCGTTTCTCTCCTAAATCCAGATCACTAAGAGTGGTAATGGGTCCTCCTATCTTCCTCGCGAGAATTTGGGTGTTCTTCTTCAAACTTCTCTGCTGGGAAATGGGAAAATTAGTGCGCTTGTGGATGGAATGCCAGAACAAATGGAAGTGATGCCCCCTATTGTGGAGAGGGAGTCCCATAAGGATCCACATTTATTCCAAATCCCATGTTTGAAAGAGAACAAGGATGATCTAGAGAAGGAAGAAGTCTATAAAGTTGAAAAGGAAGGCATGGAATGGCAAGGGAATAATAGGAATGAGGAGAGCCAAATCATAATTGGACTTGAAGAGATTGAAAACTCCAAAGATGCTGAAATTACCTTCTCAAATGGTAAAGGTAAAGAATAAAACTCGTGGGTTTCAATGGATGATGAGGCGGAAGGTAGGGCATCTGAAGAACACCTCTAGAGGAGATCAAGGCAAAAGGATGTTGGAATTATAAGGGAAGAGCCAACTAATAAAGATATAATGTTGGGATATCAACAAAACCTCCTGAAAATGATAGGAAATCCTTAGAGACCACCTAAAGATCATGGAATTAGTGTTCTCGCTAAAGGTGTATCCTCCAAACCCATAAAATAATGTCAATTGTCTCCTGGAATTGTTGAGGGTTGGAATTGTTGGTGGTCCAAAAGCTTCCTAGTGGGTAGGAATGATCCAAAAGGATCCAAGAATGCTCACAAAGGTCTAGGAGGATCCAGAACACTCAAATGGATCCAGAAAGGGTAAAAAAACTCAAACTTTGAACATCTCAAAATTTTAATAAAAGGACATCATTGCAAAGAACTCGTTGGCATATTTCCAATGGTGCAAACAACAAGTCAAACGGAGTCCATATGCAAAATTTATGGCTAGTCAAAGTTTAGGTCAACAGGGAAAAAGTCGACCTTGAAGAGACAATTGGCAGGTCAGAGAGAAAAACGTGGCAAGCTCACAGGTTGACAAGTGGCAAGTCTAGGGTGACATGTGGCATCGTACATGATGACATCAAAAGTGACATGGCACATAATGATTTGGAAGTCGTACCTCCAGGTGAACGAATGACAGGTTGAAAAGTGGCAGAGAATTGGTTCAATCAAATGTTGACATGTGGCATTGAAAGATCCAATGAGAGGCCACCACATGGAGACCCCTCATTGGCCAAGACTGATTAATTTGTTATACAAATATTATGGAGTGTGGGGGAATCGACTCCATGAGCTCCGTGGCTACCAAAGTCTTAACAAATCTCCCACAACCATCCCACCACACATTGTCACTTAACCATATGGTGGCATATATTATATTTAAATTTATGTAAAGTTTGATGTGGGGGAAGAAAGGGGACATAATTGTTGGCATATATATATATATATATATATATATATATATATATATAT